>JACXGJ010001042.1:0-95578 GCA_016801105.1 Esox niger | reverse complement strand
CAAAAAGTCATCAATGTAGGGGATTAGCAAAAGTCATCAATGTAGGGGATTAGCAAAAGTCATCAAAATAGGGTATTATCAAAAATCATCAATGTAGGGGATTAGCAAAAATCATCAACATAGGGTATTAGAAAAAAGTCATCAATGTAGGGGATTAGCAAAAGTCATCAACATAGGGTATTAGCAAAAAGTCATCAATTTAGGGGATTAGCAAAAGTCATCAACATAAGATATTAGCAAAAAGTCATCAATGTAGGGTATTAGCAAAAAGTCATTATTGTAGGGGATTAGCAAAAGTTATCGATTTAGTGGATTAGCAAAAAATTATCAGTGTAGGGGATTTGCACTAGTCATTAATGTAGGTGATTAGCAAAAAGTCCTCAAGGGGGAAGTTCCTTTTTCTTACCCAACTTCAACCAAAAATCTAATACCCTGGTGACATTTTCATTTAATTTCTCACTTGACAACTCAACCAAATGTAAATCAAAAGATGATGTTGAACTGACATCTTTTACCCAGTGAGCAAGGCTTCAATCCAGAAAAGCCTTTCCCTCATCACCTCCACGAGCTTCATCCTCAGACAGGATCCCTGGGCATCAATCCAGAAAAGATGTTTCCTCTCCTTCTTTGCTCCCTCTCCAGAGATCTGCAAAAGCCGAATAGGTGAAAGGAATATACAGCACAAACTTGGAGTTATTGCTTGCTTGAAACGAGCCATGTTTTTTACTCATATCTGTGATGGAGAGAGAATAAGGTTAGGTGGAAGTGGACCACATATCAGGATGAAACACACCCTGTCAGGCTTGAAATTCAACAATGACGGAGAGGCAGATCCTGTCAATTCCATGCACACAAACACAAAGGACCATGCGTCTTGAGCTGACAAAGCAGCTGCGTGGTTTAATCTTTTACACAGTTCCAAGTCAGTTCTGTTTGCATTTAACCATGAATTTACCTCATATGCATTCTACAGTGGACATTCATGGCCAGTTTTGCTGACACAGATTCATCCCAATCCTGGACTAAATAACCCTAATCCTGGACTAAAGAGTGAAACTCAGTGTATCGCAGAAACAGATCAAACCTAGTCTAGGACTCAAAAACAAGTTCAATGGAGTTTTCTATTGAACTTGATTTTTTAGTCCTAGACTAAGATTAATCCATGTCCGTGAAACCGGACCAATGAGTTTGGACTTTCAGTCCGGGACTATGATTCATCTTTGTCTGTGAATCCCGGCCCAGAATGTCTAATCACGATGATGGGGCAGCCGGCAAACGGACACTGGAAAACCAGTCAGCCACTCAGTCACCCATAAGCTCCTGACCTGAGGAAGTGAGTCATGTTCACTGGCCTGTCCCTTGTCCTAAGGGCTGGGAGAGGGGACTGGATGTGCATGCTCCCTCTGCAAAACCCACTCCAACGCAGCCCATTCGGATAAGGAAGGTCCTGATGTGCTGGGTAGTAGATTACAAGCCTACACTGTGACTAGGTTGGAAAGACCAGGGTTGGCCATCTCTGGGAATCGTCTTTTATTTAATTGTTATTATGCAACACTTTAGATACATTTACTCATTTCTAAACCATACAAAATCTCTTTCTTCAGGCCAGTGTTATTTTTGGTGTGTTATTTTTTAATAATTGTTATGTTCCATGTGAAGGTCCAGTAGATATCATAACCATCCTCTATATTAGAAACAGACAATTGATTAAGCGTAAAACATTATATGATAATCTGAATGACAGCGTTTGTCTTCTATCATAACCTTGAACACATTGTGGTGGTGCACAGTTTTGACTGAATACATGAGGTTGTGGATGTATACATGATAAACCTTTTATTTTATTGGAAGAGATGATGGATAGTGGAGGATAGAGAGATGAGAGAAAGTGGAGGAGAGAGATAACGAGAGAATATGGGAAAGAGATGGAGAGCGATAATATGGGGAGGAGAAAGACAGTTAAAGAGAGAGAGAGAGAGATGAGGGGGTAGAGAGAGAGTGATGCTGCTACCAACACAGTCATCCCCCTCTTCCTACACTCCCCCAGTCAAGGAAAGAGTGCGTGTGCATCCGAGCTGAGTGGAGGGCTAGCCAGCCAATCGGCTCGCTTCACACTGGCTGTCATCGGGTGCTGATATTGAGGAAGGATTCTAAATGCTGCTCCGCTTGGTGTGTTTGGAAGGGCTGATGAAATGCCAGGATTGGGTTGCCTCCAGGGAGAGCCTCTCTGCCTTATAATGTGAGCCGGTAGCATCCAGGCTCGGGGCTCACCACCACCGACCCAGCAGGCCTAGGGGGGAGACCAAGCGCGGGCCTGCTCCGCTACCCCTTCTGCTCTCCTCCTCCATCGGAAGGAGGGATTTTTTTTTGCTACTGTGGAGAGAGAGAGAGAGAGAGAGAGGGGATCGTCATCCCCCCATCAATCCCTTGTTCTGTGGTGGCTCCCTCCCCCTCCTGCTCCCCCTCCTCTACCACAGCCACCTCCTCCGCTCTCTCTCGCTTTTTTTCCCCTCTTCCTTTTATTCTTCTAGAGGTGCTTTTGGAAATAGCAGACCTCCATGTATGACAATTTGTACCTGCATGGATTTGAAGACTCGGAGGCGGTAAGTGGTTGGGGGTGGTATAGCTTGGGATTGTGTGTGTGTGTGTGTGTGTGTGCATATGTATGTCCGTGTGTTTGAGCGGGTGTGTTTGTGTGTTTTGTCGATGGAAGTGGCTCAGCTGGGCTACACACACACACACACACACACACACACTCACACACACACGGGGCCTGCCGTAGGTCTCACGCCACAGATGGAACGATCACTCGCGGGCTCCGCTAGAACTGCTGGGGGTCGGTTGGCGGGGGTGAAAAGCCGGCGTCAGACGTGTGTGTATGTATGTGTGTTTGAGGGTGCAAATTTGTGTGAGCACAATGATGTGGCGATGATGTGTGCGCGCGTGCAGCAGTGTGTATCTCTGAGCACCAGCTTTATACACCTGAACTGCTGCATCCTATGGTTGGCACATTCGAAGGGCTATGGGTTGCCGTGAAATGTTAGCTGTAGCCAGTACACACAGAAAGGGGAGTCTGAGAAGGCTATGCCTCAGAGAGCCGTGTTCTGTTGTCGTGTGTAAGGCTGCCATCGCATAACGTGTCCTCACATCGCAGTCTCCACAATGTCACGTTATAGCCCTGTTTCATCTATTGCCTTTGTTTAAACGGGCGACGCTCCTGTTATCGCCAATTGTTTGATTTCTGCCGCTGAGGCTGACAGACAGACAGAGAGACCGACAGAGAGACAGACAGACGGGCAGACAGAGAGGAGCGTGCATCGTGATGTCATATACTGGAATCCGACGGAGATGAGTCACATGTCGGAGGTGCTCCGCTGGACGCCAGACCTTCATGCAATATGGCCACGAAGAGATTCTGCATCCCAAAATGCATCTGCCCATGTAGCCAGTGATCCGTGTTTAATATACAGGCTGATCAGCAGCCAGCTTGAATAATTAATGAAGATATACTATTCATATAATTTTGAGGAATACAGAATTCTTTGGAAAAGATGCAAGAATAATAGGCTTAGTGAAGCACTAAAACAGAACAGCTGGGTCATAACGTTTGTGCGTGTGTGTTCACAATTAGTATTTTCCAACAGGGCGTACCTATAATGCACAGTATATCAACTGATTGCTTATGTATGCTTAAAAAATCACAAATCATTAGGTCATTGTGTAGGGCTAGTTAGAAAGCAGGAAATTCACTAAATAACTAGTTGCTTTGACACAAACACTGTTCTGTTTCTGTTATCATTTATTTTAACAAGAGACCCGACACCATCTTGTAAAAACATTCAAAATGGTATACTTGTGATCTTAAACTGGGTGGTTTGATTCCTGAATGCTGATTGGCTGAAAGCCGTGGTATATGTTACCGAATACCACAGGTATGACATCACAACACTTTTTACTGCTTTAATTGTGTCTGTTTTCGGTTTATACGAGTTTGTGTCCGCGATGCGGCGTGCTTCAGAACAGCTCTTAGCCGTGGTATATTCCTCACCCCCTCGTGCCTTATTGCGTATTTTAACCACAGATATGACAAAAAAGCATTTATTTATTGCTCTGGGAACTGGTTTATAATCACAATAAGGCATCCAAGGGGTTTGTGATATATTGCCAATATACCAGGGCTAATTACTGTATCCAGGCACTCTGCATTGCATTGGGCCTAAGAACAGCTCTTAGCTATGGTGTATTAACCGAATTCAACACCCCTTCGTGCTTTATTGCTTATTTCATAATTAGGCTCATACTACTTTTATCATATGAGATTTATGTAATGTAGGGATTTAGGTCAAAATCGGCTTCTAAAAAGCTTCGACTCAGATTATGTTGTTTTGAAACCCATTAGATGCAGAAACAAAATGTACAGAGCAATCACTTATTTTTCAAAATAAGCAAACCTCCACATTTTTATTTCTCAAACCTGGCATTTTGTGATTGGCTCTACACAATTCATTTGAGCCTGGTGCTGAAGTAAGCCCAAGAGATAGCTTGTCTGTTGTAAAAAGTGCTGCGCTATGACTAATGTGTGTGGACTTAAGCAGACTGCAAGACTTTCTCTGTTCCTAATGCGATATTGACACAAACACACACACACACACAGTATTTTTTCCCTGACTTGAGCTAATGTTGTTCCCCAATTACATTATCATTAGCAGATTTACTCTCTCCGTCTGAGTCCAAGGCTCAACACTTCC
This sequence comes from Esox niger, assembly GCA_016801105.1. Lineage (NCBI taxonomy): Eukaryota > Metazoa > Chordata > Actinopteri > Esociformes > Esocidae > Esox > Esox niger. The sequence goes on along the minus strand of JACXGJ010001042.1, from coordinate 90,830 downwards.
ACTCATGCTCCAGAAATGGCTCAGCAAATCCTCCTGGTCAGTGCGGCTGCCTGCAGGCCACTGTTTTCACGTCGCGATCACGCGTTACCGCTAGTAGCCGACCAGTTGGTCTAACATGTGTCATTGCAAAACGACAGCCTTCGCTCAGTGACAGCCTTGTGTCGGTGATGGTCACTCCGGCTGTGATATAATAGTAACAGCTGCTTTTCTCCCTGTCCCCGTGTGCTGTGCACGCTGCAGGGCTCAGCTGATTCCTACACAAGCAGACCATCGGACTCGGATGTCTCTCTGGAGGAGGAGCGCGAGGTGCCCGGCCAGGTCCAGGGCCAGAGCCCGAGCCAAGGGGGCCAGGGGACCCAGGCCCCAGCTCAGAGCCGAGAGCAGAAGGAACAGCAGGCCGCCGTGCAGCTGGAGAGAGCCAAGGTGAGACCCGGAGACTGTCTTCAGCTGGGATGGGAGGATATATGTACATACTGCTCCAGATAAAATAAAGAGACCACTGCACCTTCTTTCCTTTCCGAAAAGGAAGGTTTTGTGTGAGGAACCGAAGGGTTCAAATTAAGAGACCACTGCAAATTGAATGCTTCTGTTCCTCGCTCAAAAAATATTCCTGTGATAGAAACATATGCCACTTTATGCACCAGATGTGAGCACTCATTACCTAAACGTTATAAGACATTTGCATTTTAAGGGTTTATGAGGGCTTTATTATGTCTTAGTTCATTAATGTGTTAGATAAATGAATTCTGTGTGAATACTTACTTTTTCTCTCTATCTCTCTCTACACAGGCTAAAGCTGTGGCCTTTGCTGTGAAGACAAATGTAAGCTACTGCGGGGCGTTGGATGAGGACGTTCCTGTGCCGGCAACTGCCATCTCGTTCGACGCTAAGGACTTCCTTCACATAAAAGAGGTAACGTGTTCATCAGGCAAGGTGAAACTGTGACATATAATCAGCCAGACTGACGTCGAATACATTTGTTCAGTTCCAAAAACAAGGAAAACAAGCAAGGCGATGGTACACAATAGAGTTATAAAGGTTTGTCAGGTACCTTTACTCAAGCACTTTTCAGACTGCACGATTGTACCAGACAAACATGATTCAGGCTGTTTTAAACCATTGCATTTTTCCGACTGTCAACACTGTTCCGACAACAGAAAGGCGTTTCAGATATACCGTCCCGTTTCCTTTAGCCCTGGCTAGAAATAAACCTCTTATTTCCTTGTGCTCAAGACATTTCCTGTATGTACTCTCACACCGAAACTGATTTTTCCCACACACTTCCAAAAACATTTAGAAGTTCAACAACGACTGGTGGATTGGCCGGCTGGTCAAGGAGGGCTGTGAAATCGGCTTTATCCCCAGCCCCCTGAAGCTGGAAAACATCCGCGTCCAGCAGGAACAGAAGAGAGGCCGAGTTCAAGGGTAAGATAGCCTCTCAACAAGCCTCAGTCTGGGACTTCTTGGGTTCTGACCTGCGCTTAACAAGGGGGCAATATTTACATTTTGAGTACCACAAGTCAAATGAGTACCACAAATTTGGTTGTAATACGCTTATTTTATGCATTTTCAAGAGGATCTTAGTAGGAAGTGTTACTTATTTATATTTTTAAACATGTAAAATTTCTCTCTGTCCGTATCCAGAATAGAACAGTCTGAATATTTCTAAGGTACCTGGCCTTAATTACTAGTGCTTTGGTCCTCCTTGTGACCTAGTTGCTCTGTCTGTCTAATCTCTATTGAAGCTCCTGTCACCATCGGTTTGTCCTATATGTGTCCTGTTGGATCCGGGCTCGGCCCTAGACCTGCCTAGTTTTAACATTAATTCAGCGTAATGAGACAACTGGACTTGGGATGAGTTTAGAGGCTCACTCCGAATCCTTGATTCGACCTAAAAGGCCCGGATTCTGCATTTGTAACCCGGACGCCGTTTACCACATTAATTCTGTGATTCTGTTCTGTTCTTTTGTATCCCCCTCTTGTCTTTTTCAGTAAGTCTGGAGGGAACTCATCCTCAAGTGTAGAGGATGAGGTGTCCGCTTCGATCAGACCCCTCATCTCCTCTGCAGGTGAGACCCTCTTAGAGGGGAGGGGGGATGTCATCTGCCCCTACTGGCCCATCCGCTAGTTTAGAGAGAGATGTAGAGCAAGGAATGCCCTGTACATTAGCCTTCCCATGTCTCTCCATAGAACCTAAGATAAATGATTCCCAGCAGGCATAACTGGTTAAGACAAAGTCGCTGTGATGTGTTTTTGTGATGTCAGGCTGTATACTGGTTATAAGAGGAAGTCTTCTGGTTGTCTTTTTAGCAACTAGAGAAAGGCGTCTTCATGCATGCTCTCTTTCCCTGCAATGTTGATGATGTTAAAAAAACACATTGACATTTTTGTAATTTAATATTCTGACATGAACCAGAAAACCAGTTTACAACCAAAATATAATAGTAATATAAAGTTTTCAACTAGAAATTAACGACAGTATAACCTTGGTTGTAATGTAGTTTTCACCCCATCTCAACAACCAGGAAACTAGGTTTCAACCAGAATATGGCGCCATTACTATGTCCCATAACCACGTTTGCCTGCTGGGTGATCAATCCATAGAGTGTATACAGTTTATACTGTATAGTGTATATATTCTCCCATCCTCCTCTTCCTCCAGTTGAGGACTGCAGGCGCACTGAGACTTGGCTTACCACAGGGTGAAACCATCGACAAGACTTTGACCCCCTCTGAACTTCAGTCATGTGACTTTGTGAATATGCCTCGTAGGAAATTAGGATTGTGTGTATTTCGAAGGATGACTATATGTTTTTTGCGTGTGTCAGTTTAACGGAAAACGATTTACTGTGAAGCGCATCGTGATTAACACAATCAAGTTGCGGCATCATGAGATACCTGATCTGAAACGTTCTGTAGACACATGGCGTAATGCAAGACATTGACAGTGCCGTTTTGTCTGTTCCAATTTACAGGAAAGCAGAAACAGAAAGTGGTAAGTTGGGTGATGGTAACGCTAAATTTTCGCCATCGACTAGCTCATTAGGGGCTGTCTACATAACCCTGTTGCAGTACCCATCCTACATCCCATTTCACTGTGGCAATAACACGGATTGACCCGGCCAGATTGAGCTAGCTGCAATCCATTACAATCCTCTTAAGGCTAACTTGGGGTTGTAGTCTTTATTACAATATTATTCAATTTGAATATTCTGAAGTATGGGTATAGATTGTAGCCAGATTGTGCTGTACCAGTAATTCAGTGCATCCCGTGAATGCTTTAAAGAGATCAATGGAACACAGTCCGTGGGAGAACAATGTTATTGTCGTTGGCGCCCATTCAGGAAGGCTGTTCTAACTTCACTGACCTGATTTTCTTGTTCAAATCTAATTGGCTACAATGGAAAAAATATGGGAAAAAGGAAACATTTGTCTGGAATATTTCGATACTCGTTAACAAGAGCTCAAACGGACACACACATTCATGGCTTTCAATTTGGTGAATCAGGATTTGTATAGAATTCCATTGAACTTTATACTGCGTCTGTGCTGTGTTGTATATCCATCCTCTTTATAAATCTGAGAAAAGGCAATGCGATTCCTTGATTTCTCGCGTCCCGTTGAGGTCGCATGGCATCGAGGAAACACATTGACAATCTCCCAGTGACGCTCGCTGCTCACCTGAACCTCTCATTCATCTACAGACTGAACATGTCCCCCCGTACGACGTGGTGCCGTCCATGAGGCCTGTGGTGCTTGTGGGACCCTCCCTCAAGGGCTACGAGGTAATTGTCAGCAGCAGCCATCTTGGATTCATGTGATCGTCCTCTCACTCCGTGGCTCCTCCTCGGGGTGCCGTCCTAGAGCTCCGATTGGAGGGATTACAGATACGGATGGCAAATGATTACTGTTGCAGGGGTCACGATCACCTCTCGTTGTGGGAAGCTCTTCTCACGACAGGATTGCGTTTCTGTTGTTCTCGTTATTCAGCTTTATGCAGCCTATTCTTACTAATGTTGCTTTGACAAAGCTGTGTCATAGTCTATATTTAGGTTATGAGGGAAGGGCCGTGATTTAGTTGTCCGAGACGTGTCAGACCACCTTAGTAACCTGCACTGTTTGAGCCCGTCCAGCACGGCTCCATCCCAAAGCAATTCCTCCCTCCGTTTCCTCTCTTTTTTCTTCTCCCCTCTCGCTCTCTTTCTCCCGCTTTCCCTTTCACTCCTCGCACGGAGGGAACACAATCGCTCGCCTCGTCCCCCAGTGTGCTCTGTTGCCGCGGTAACAACCTTCTGGGTGCAAACGCGTCAGCATCAGAAGTAGAGCAAGGTTTGAAATTAGAGAGGAGAGTCCCTGGAAGCAGCATCACTGTCTCGTCTAGACTGATATTTGTGTATGCCAGGTCCCTCTCGGTTATTTTCAGGAGAGCCAATTCAAAATGAAACATTGACTTTGATGATTTTCCATTGTATTTCAGTAACTGAATGTTAATTGAAATTGTGGAATTAACTTCTAAATGCTTTACTTTTGCATTTGTTTATTTATTGTTGTATTTGGATGTTGGAACATGTAATATTTACTGATAAAATATTTTTTTGCACTTTAAATAAGCTGAATGACATGTTGTTGGCCATGCTGGTGATCATCATCTCTCCCTATTCACTATTCCTTTTCTGGCTTCTCTTTCTACACAGGTGACGGACATGATGCAGAAAGCCCTCTTTGATTTCCTCAAGCACAGATTTGATGGCAGGTAAGATTAAAGCGTGCTCTTTTACACTAGAAAAACATTGAATTAAGAAGGCTTATGAAAGCTGGTTAGAAATTCTAATAGAATAGCACTTTAGTAAGCAAGTCTCTCTGCAATATATGACTTTTATTTGCCTAATGCCTAAACTGGCCTCTCTATTTCACCATTTCAGGATATCTATCACGCGCGTCACGGCAGATATATCATTAGCCAAGAGGTCTGTTCTAAACAACCCCAGCAAGCGGGCCATCATCGAGAGATCAAACACCAGGTCCAGTTTAGGTAGAAACATTTAGAATGCATTGATCACTTTAACGTAGGAGTTTGCCTTGTGTACCAAAGACTTTCATCTGTAGCTGCCATCTATATGAGAGGGGCCATGGTATTTCGCTTCCATGTTCATTGCAGATCTGGGTTCAAATGTAAAAAATAAATAAAGATAATCGGCATGACTGAGCTTGCCTACCGCTATGTAACAAAAGGAGTATTCCCAAAAGTGCAAAATAAACCCATCTGGCAAACCTGTAAGGCTTGATCAAACGGCACAGCCTACATTCGAAACCAAATAGACTTAGAATTAAATTTGGTTTTCAGGTTACATTTAGACTTTTAAATTTGTTTCCTCAGGCAGGGATGTCTGGCACCTATAGGTCAAATGCTTTTTCATAACTGAGGCGCATGTCCTCTAGACAACAGATCGTAACTATGTGTTCCCTTCTAGTTGGTGCTACTCACAGTGCCACAAGCAGTCATTGCCAAACATGCCGGGCGAAACTGAAGCGAGAGAAATTTCACACAAATGGCTGTAGTTACCCTGGATTAAGCACAATACCCACGCCCGCCAATAGGGGGAGACAAAACGGGTCTGTTGTCCCGGGCTCAGGGTAGGGAGGGGCCCTGAACTGGGCCCTCATTAAATTATGGAATTCAAAAAAATAAAAATAAGCCTATTTGTGGAAAGAATTTACCAATCCGGTCTTGTTGGCGTGGCGTCCATCAGGCTGAATACATAGTTTGATAGGCTTCATTTCATTATGTGCTCATCATTGACTTACCCCAAACGTTGTACAGTTTGATCAAATGAAAGGAAAACCTTATTTTACAGATCTTTCACTTCACTAAGAGTGGTTTGATTTAGTTTTAGAATGTATTGGGAAGCGGTGAATGAATGTGTGTAAAGTCCCATGTTTATCTCCAACTCCCCAGCTGAGGTCCAGAGTGAGATAGAGAGGATCTTTGAGCTGGCCAGGTCCTTACAGCTGGTGATCCTGGACGCAGACACCATCAATCACCCGGCCCAGCTACTCAAGACCTCCTTGGCTCCCATCATTGTTCATGTCAAGGTCTCCTCTCCAAAGGTAGGGACTGGCCAGGGGAGTCATAATGAGGTCAGGTGAATTGAAACGCGCCCTTGTGCTGCATATAGGAGAGACTTCATAATCTAAACTGTAACTCAGAACTGCCAACATTTTTCAATTATACAGCTATAACCTACTGAGCCACTGGGAGCTGAGTTTTAATTCATTTTGACATGCTACGGCATTTAGGGCTCTATTTTAACAATTCAAACTTAATGGGAAATCTTCAAGGGTTCAAGAGTGTGTCCGAAATATTTCAGTGTGGGGTTTGGGTGAATGATTAAGCTGTGGCCAGTCACTACATACTCTGTGGCAAAATAAAGTGGCTTCTAATTTCTACAGTATATTCACAATGTTTTAGTATTAGCTTGTAATCAACTTTAATTTCAATGTTAAAGTTGATTACAAGGTATTCTGTAGATTATTACAATTTGAAATAACCTACAGAAAGAAAATAACAAAATGGAGACTTTTACATTTTAACCTGTTTTCTGTCCACCTTGTTTTAAAGCATTGCTTGGTTTCAATATAAAAAGTGTTAAAACTGATATGGGGGCTACTAGGCTTATTTCATTGGGGACTGGACATGCCAAACCTCGTCAACAAACAGTATTACATGAATTATTATTTAAATACAATTACAAACACCATAAGTCCAACACCAGAGGTCACATGGTTGTAACAAGGAGGCAGGACATGGATGCAGGCAGAACATTGCTATAAATACTTTATCTAAAACTTTACACACAATTTAACAAGAACAAACGGAATAAGTGGCAGCTAAATCCAAATACAATGACCAACAACACACATAAGGAAGGAACTTAAATAGGGGCAGCGAGCAGGAACACAGGTGGGGACGGTAATGATAATGAACAGGTGTCCTTGCTCCGAGTCAGGGAGAAAGGCTGTTGGATCTCACTGGCCCGGCAAGCCTGCAGGCCAGGAGCGGTAGTGTCCCCCATTAGGCTGATATAGGCTGTCAAAATTTATTCTATAAGAATTAACGTTTTTGCTAACCAACTTTTTAGGCACAGCACTTAACAGTGATATTATGGCAATATATCACAAACCCTGTAGAAGCTTTATTGCACTTATTAACCAGTTACTACCACAGTTTGAGCAGTAAACAGTGATGTGATGTCATACCTGTGATAGTCATGCTGTACCAGACTGTATATCAGCCAATCAGCATTAAGGATTCAAACCACACAATTTATGAATAGCATTATACAATGTACAGTATATTATATTGATAACTTTCAGTCCTCTTAAATTAGCATATATTGTTTTAAAAATCCAGTTCTGTGAAAAGCGGTGTTGGCTTCACAAATGAAAAATGTTTGAGATGTACCTTTTTGAAGAGAGCTCTTTGTAACACAATTCAATTTCTCCCCGTGTGCAGGTTCTGCAGAGGCTGGTGAAGTCCAGAGGGAAGTCCCAAAGCAAGCATCTGAACGTACAGCTGGTGGCAGCTGACAAACTGGCCCAGTGTCCTCCGGTAGGTGACCGTCTAACGACATTGTGCCCAGCACAATCTTTTTAATCTATACCACCCAGCATACTGTCTCTTTAATCTATACCACCCAGCATCCTGTTTCTTTAATCTATACCACCCAGCATACTGTCTCTTTAGTCTATACCACCCAGCATCCTGTCTCTTTAATCTATACCACCCAGAATCCTGTCTCTTTAATCTATACCACTCAGCATCCTGTCTCTTAAATCTATACCACTCAGCATCCTGTATTTTTTATCTCTACCACCCAGCATCCTGTCTCTTAAATCTATACCACTCAGCATCCTGTATTTTTAATCTATACCACCCAGCATCCTGTCTCTTTAATCTATACCATTCGGCATCCTGTATTTTTAATCTATACCCCCCAGCATCCTGTCTCTTTAATCTATATCACCTAGCATCCTGTCTCTTTAATCTATACTACCCAGCATCCTGTCTCTTTAATCTATATCACCCAGCATCCTGTATTTTTAATCTATACCACCCAGCATCCTGTCTCGTTATGAACTGAAATCTGTCATTCTAACTCTACCCCCCCCACAGGAGATGTTTGACATCATTCTGGACGAGAACCAGTTGGAGGACGCGTGTGAACACCTGGCTGAATACCTGGAAGCCTACTGGAAAGCCACCCACACCTCCATGGCCACGCCCCTCAACCCCCTGCTGGGTCGCAACCTGGGCCCCACCGCCCTCACACCGTACCCCACCACCATCTCTGGACTACAGGTTAGGGTTAAAGGGCATTTAAGTCCAAAATTGTGGTTCAATATAAACAAATATATATTTTAACAGTCAATGTCTCATGTCAGATTAGTTGTAGCTTACATACAACAAATCTAACAAAAAAGGGCGTGGTTGTTTGTGTGTGTATGAGGTGAACCAGCAGACCCAAAGAATGAGACAACACAGCAACCACACGGGTGACCACTCCACGCCCAACGAGCGTCGCAACTTAATGACCGCAGATGAGAACTACCACAACGAGCGGGCGCACAAAGGACGCAACCGCATGTCGTCGGGCTCACAGCACAGCCGAGACCAAGACCCGTACCACCAGGATTACCAGGACCCCTACCAAGACTCCTACAAGCCCCACCGTAACCGCTCTTCCCCGGGCAGCTACAGCCATGACTCCCGGCACAGGCTTTGAGCCTCAATGACGTCCCGGCTTCATAACCCCAGTAGGCCTCAAGTCAACCCTCCGGTGCAACAGAGCCAAAATGGTTTCCGTCCAAAATATTATATCAAATGTTGTGGTTCTTCGATATGTTGTTCTTCAGATGTTAGTTCTGGAGTAGTCTCAACCCCCTAAAATAAATGACCTCATATTCCAATTAAGTCGCTCCATGGTGCCTGGGCAGGCACTCCTGTCAATCAACACTTGATCAGCATGTGAAAGAAGGACATAATGCTAAAACGTGCTATTGCAACATAAATGATGGCTGGAATCTTTTCAGTTCACGTGTACCCCATACAGAGAGCAGGGTTGAAGGTGATAACAGCTGTGTGAGATATTCAGATGTTGTAGTATGCTAAGCTAAACCAAGCTAAGCTTTATCTAGCATTGTTAAATGCTAGTGACACGTGCAGTTCTAGGCTCGAAAGGACGAGCATTTGCCGGAGCACGGAGTGGTATTTTGACCAGAAGTCCCCAGACCATTCTATTGTTTGCATGCAGACTGAGAGACTGCCTACAGAATCGTCAGCAGCTAGCCACTCACAGCACCTATCTGTTGTCATTAGGAGTTGTATTATTAGCAGCAGTCTGCAATGAGCAGCAGTGGTCCATTTTCCCAGCTCGAACGATTTTCGGAAAAGATGCACACGGAGTATTTGGTTTGGTTTGTTAATCGATGGATTCACAGGTCAGATACTGTGTGCCTGTCTAGCTGGGCCTTTCTTCCTGTAGCTTAGTTAGAGTAATATGATTTGGAGTGTATGGGAGCGCTACCATGGCCACACCCAGCGCTACCATGGTTCTCTCAGCAACAGTCGATACTTTTGTGTATCAATATTTCTCGCTTCTGCTACTTAAAAGATATTATAACAAGAAGCAGACATGTCAACCAATCAGTGTTTGCCTCATCTCTAAGCCTCATGATTGGTTGACCATCCATGCTGCTTCCTGTGTTTTCAGAAATGCTTGTCTAACCTTGGATTATGTCTTCCCAAGGTCCTTTGCATCATGTTCATTGACTCTCTGTGTAGCTGGCATGTTATTCCTGACTGACAAAAGCATGCTTCCTTTGGTAGTGGTACCCCAGTGTAAAATAGACTAGTAGGTTTGCGAAGGAAGGGCACACATTGGTGCAAAATAGATGCAGTCCAATTACTTGAACTTTATGGTGGGTAATTGAATTCATGAAAAACAAAATGGGTTTGAATTAATTCGGTCAGTTTCTAGCAACATTTTTTCTTCAGCGATTCATAAATTGGATTAAAAAAACATTTTCCCCAGACTTGGTTATTTTAATACTATTACAGTTTCAGTGTGTAACATGTTTATTTATGGGTTAAGTTCTATCTACCAACCCCAGAAATCAATGTCGGTCAAGTATCAAACCAGCTTATTTAACGGACAGTTTCACTGTCTGGCTCGTTACAGAGTACAGTATTTTAACCATGCAGTCATGCCTGGGATACTGCAGACCCATGTCACGTTAGCCAAAGTTATCTAGTGACTAGAGTTGCATTGGCTCTTAGCGCCAAAACCCAGGCTTTCGTTTAGTGGTCCAATGCACTCTTTTGGTGTGCAAGAGGCACTGGCTGATTTGTACGGCACTGAAACCAATATAGAATTGTGACAAACTGATTGGTTTTCAAATAGCATTGAGTAGTTATTAACGATGCAGGGCAGTGCATTTCCCTCCAATAGAACAGACGTACTGTAGTAACATTTGTTGCACTCGCAGAAGGTGTTGCCTTAATATTCTAAACCTCTAAAAAAATGCGGGATCTATATTATGACAGAACACCAACTGTAAGCCTGGGTGGGTTGCAGGTTTTGATTTCCCCGCTCGTATCTGTCAGTTTTTTCTTATATGCTAGTTTGTTCATTGACTGAAAACGAGACGGCGGACAAAGAAGAAAAGAATCTGAGTAGGAATATACACTGTCGTGTATGTGCTTGCCACTCTGTAATATTGTGATTCAGGCCAAATAGAATGTTGGCTGATTTAGTGGGGAGTCACTCACAGTCCAGATTAAAAACCAGAACCAAGATTCAGCTCTGTTGCTTGAGACAATCAGAGGGATTTTCTAGACCAACATTCACCTCTCTCTCACCAGTGTCCTACACTTAGTGAAGGGGTGGTACAACATTGGGGCACTGGTACTAGCTGTAGCATGACAGAAACTCCTTTTCTATTCTATTAGGACCTGTGCAGTTGAATTCATATCATGAACTGAATTCCAATAGATTTTTTTAATTGACTGGAACTGAAATGAAATTGAACACAGCTCTTTTCCTTGTGAATGCCTTGGAAAGAAAACATTACAAATAATCAAAGATATTATTCTTTGAATGGTGTAGATATAATTTCAAAAGGTCGCTGTTAGTGATCTAATAAATAAGCGCCTGTCCTGTGTTCTTTCGTCTTCTTGTTGAAAATGACGAGGCTACATTTTTGCCTCTAAATTAAGTTACTATTCAAATGATTTGATTCAATTATATTGGTTTAATATCAGCCAGACCATTAAAAGAGTTCAAAGGTTTTTTCTTTGGTAAAAATGTTTAAAAAAGGAAAAAAACAAGAACAAAATGACAAACATTTATCATAATATAAGAAAAGGTAATAGATAAATCTTTGCTGGTGATTATTTTTATAATAAATACATAATTGTACATAATGTCTTTGAGAGATGCTATTTGCTGTATACTTGTGCTCTCATTTAAAAGGACGACCCTCAACGGGACAACTTGAAACCCAACAAAAGTTTCAGTATACCAGAAGTTTCAGTATACAAAGTTTGAGTAATGTGCAATACAAAAAGGCATGCTGTTTTAAATGAGGAAATTTCATGTACTATGCAACCGCAACCGTGTACATTGTTTCATGCTGTGGCTACTTCTCCAACTGCCCTTTTCCAAGCAGCTTCATCAGAAATCTAAGGACATTTTGTGTTGATATTTTTTGTGGAAGAAAAACTAAACGGCTTATGCGGTATTGCATGCATAATGTACCATTTGAATTTATAAAAAACTAATTAAAATAAAATAATGTGAAATGGGATATGATTGTGTCAAAGGCAAAGCTGAAGTAACTTTAAAAGTTTTCTTTTACAAATAAAAGAGTCGTTCTACAACTGTCGCAGGCTACTTTATTTATTCATTTGTAGGCTACATTTTCTTAGTGTTTTATGAAACAACAGAAATCATATAGAGGCGGTTTCCCATGCACAGATTAAGCCTAGTCCAGGAATAAAATGTAATTCCCATAGGCCCGGTTTCGAAGACACAGATTAAGCCTAGTCCAGGAATAAAATGTAATTCCCATAGGGACGGTTTAGAAGACACAGATTAAGCCTAGTCTAGGACAAAAAAAACAAGCTCAATTGAGTTCTATTGAACTAGATTTTTTAGTCCTTGACTGGGCTTAGTTTGTGTCTGGGAAACGGCCTATGAACTTGATTTTTAGTTCAGGATTAGGCTCAATCTGACTGGGAAGCTATAGTTTCTCTGGCCAACAAGGCCCCTGTATTTAATAATCACCATTGGGTGCAGTACATATTTGAACCACAAAACGGCGCTGTCAATTTATTAGAGAGGATCTCTAGTACGATTTGACTATTAGCTGCCCTTTGCCTGGTGAAACCATTCAGATAAAATTCCTGCACTAACTATTCTTATTTGCGTCATGTCGCATCACTAATTGAAATATTATTAAAGTGTAATAGTGAACGTTGTGATCAGAGTGGTTCCACCAGTCTAGCCCTGGCATAAGTGATCCAACAATAAATCAGGCCCTTACAACTCTATTCCTAGAGAGCCATAACATTGAATAATTGTTTCTTTACTTGGTAGTCACCTGAACTCACTTGGTGTTTCGGGTCTGAATCAATCCCTAAATGAAAGGATCAGATAAAAAAACAAGTGTTTTGACCCTCCAGGAGCAGAGTCAAAGCCCCATATAAATCCATGTCTTATCTTTACAGATGAAAGGGTTTGATCCAGGGCTGACCCAACTCAAACTCACATATTACATGACAGGTCAAAATAAATCCAATATTAATCCGATTTATTTTGAACAGAGATTTCAGTGATAACATATGTCACGAGGTCCAGAAATCTCTTGTACTTGTGGTTTCGTAAAAAAAAGGTGGTTGGTCTTTGACGCAGAAAAATGCATTAAAATTATACGGACCTTCACTTTCTTACCGCTGACCAGTTTACCAACCTATTTTTATTTTACTCTACACTAAATGCGTCCATTCATGTTCACCGAGTGTCATCTACAGGTTTTTACTAGTGCTTGTAAACCCGGTATAGATATCTATAAAAGTCACTCACATTACGCAGAGCTCCTTCGTTGCTTGAGGCAGGTTGATTACGTAACTGGAGATTAAGGACAAGAGTTGTCTCAAGGAGATATATAGCACTGTCACGATGGTTTAGCAATGTACCTTTAGGTGTATATCCTGAGTTATTCCTGTAGGATACACGTACTAGGGGTGAGCAGATTGATCCCAAAATATCGATACTACAAATACTACGTCTTGTTTTTGAAAATCGATTCTAGCGTCAATAGGATCGATACCAGTTTCAGTTTCTTCTAGGCTGCACCCATTTCATCAAATAGTAGAACTGTCTCTCTGTGCAAACAAAGTTCAGTAGTCATGAAAAGTGCTACTCTAGCTCTTCTGTTGCTTGTGACTGCACTCACACGGCGAGCATATGCGTTGCGCCAATCGCAAATCCGATATACAGACCTACAGTACATTCTTTGCATGCAGGAATGCCATGCCTGAACGAAAGAAGAGCGTCGTGTGGAGATATTTTACAGCTGTACATGATAACATCGCGAACCACGATGCATGTAGGATGGTTGTTCGCTAGTGTGGCAACACCCCCAATGTGTTACTAACTGCAATCGGTCAATTTATAGATTACCTTTCCAAAACGGTAATGTGCATTAATGTGCCTGAGATTAGGTAATTAACGGTGGACAAAAAAACAGCTTTACCCTCACCTGACAATGATAGCAAATCATTTTGTTTATAAAAATGTATTCAGATTTAGCCTATTGATGATGCATTCAGCTCATAAATCATGACATTGCTCACAACTATATAGAAGTACATAAGCCGCTTTTAATCACAAAAAGTATCGGTATTGGAATCGATTTCGGCGATTCTGACCCTGTATTACATACGTGGTATTAGATCGAACCCAAATTGTACGGTATCGCACACCCTTAACACGTACCCTTCAGCATTGCATCTTATTGTTATGAGAGCAGGACGTAACATGGCGTACGAAATAGAAAAACTCGAAAGGCCTGATACCATTTCAGCTCATAAACACTACTTTCAAAATTATCGGGTGAAATGTCCCAGAAGCTCTGGAGAATCACGTTAAGTAGGACAGCAATGTGTGTGGATGGGCTTGGACAGAAAGGACATCTAAGATTATCTTTCCATGATGACGTTGGTGCTGCCAGGTGAAGACGCGATCAGTAGTTATCGTGTCACTACTATGTTCTGGATAAGTGGATCAGGGTCATCGAGAGGATTACTGCTAAATCCTACTTTACGGAGGGACTGGACTAACATTAGTCAAGTGGACAATATCAAAGGAGTAGCTCCCTCGTGTTGGTGCGTTTGTATTCGAAATATAAATTTAATGGAAGCGAGCGCCAGGCATGTTTAGCTGACACATAGGATTGGGCGAACCTGAAAGCGTTTGAACGCCATCTCCACTAGAAGAATACTTTCACCAATGCAATTTATAGTTTTCAATCACGTGCTTGACCTGACAGCATGGTGGGCAAAACGTTGTTAAAACATGGCGGCGAACACTGGGCATTCTTTGGAGCTACTGCACAAGCTTACCTTTACAGTACGTGAGTGTTTAGATCACCTTACAAAACATGAAAAATCAGGGCAAAGAAAGGGGTTTCCAGTGACACTGTGGCCCTATCCGGGGGAGGCCCCAAACAGTTCCCAACAAGCAGAAAGTCAATCCACCCACATTGCCAATCATCAACCAAAGGGACACTCACCAACCGCAACCACCCTGAAATGAGGGCAGAGTATTGCCAGCAGAGTTCAAGCTATGGGCACAATGGCAAGACAACAAGCCAGTGACTCTGCCCCTGAATGGCACTGGAGGCAGGGCATCCCTGTGGTGATGAGAGCCCATCTGGCAAGACATCAGGGATGGACAGTATCCAGCCGTTCCGGTCACCTTCACACCCCTGGGCCAGACTGCACTTCATCATAGACAATGCTGAAGAGATGAGTCTTTAGTAGACACTTGAAAGTTTGCACCGAGTCTGCATTTCTAACCTTAGTTGGCAGATCATTCCACAGTAGTGGAGCTCTATGAGAGAAAGCCCTGCCTCCTGCTGATTGTTAAGAAATTCTTGGTACAATTAGAAGGCCTTGCGATCTGAGGTTACATGTAGGTATGTACGGCTGGATCAATCCAACAAGGTAAGTAGTAGCAAGTCCATGTATTGATTTATAGGTTAGCAATAAAACCTTAAAATCAGCCCTAACCCAAACAGGCAGCCAGTGTACAGAGGCTAGTACTGGTGTAATGTGTGACATTTTTTTGATCTAGTTAGGATTCTAGCAGCAGTGTCTTGCACGAATTGAAGTTAATTTATTGATTTATCACGATTACTGCAATGCTCTTTTGTGGTTATCTAATCTAGAAGTAACAAAAGCATTCATATGTTTTTCTGCATACATTTTTTATAAAATGTTTCTATTTTTTTGAAATGTTCCAAAGATGGAAACAAGGAACTTTTGAGATATATTTTATGTTTATCAACGCCGAGGTTTCTTACAGTTTTTTGGTATACGATCATACAACTGTCGAGATTCACATTGAGATATGCCAACAAAAACAAAGGCATACAAACTAACTGCTTGTCTTAGGCACATGTGAACCATATACAGCACCCGCTGCGTTATTTACATCATTAAAAAGAGTGACATCACTGCCTGAGCTGAACTTTGGGGATGTGTACATACCTTCTCGAGAATCCATCCCCTTACACTGTTACCAAAATGAAAGCATACTGATTTGCAGAAGCTACCTGTATATTTGTTCAGGGTGGGTTCATGCAATTGTTAGGGAAGTGTCAGGCAAAACATTCCTACTGTTTAAATGACCCACCATTGACAGCCTGGGTTGCCATGGAGAAGGTTAAATTGGTGCAATTTTAACCTGTATTAATCTAGTTATTAATTTAGCTAACGCTATATGTTTAACAATTGAGATTTAGCTGGCCTCACTAATGTTAGCTAGGCCATTGCCAATGCAATGGCATTGTAATTGGTTGCATCGGTGCAGACCAAAACAAACTGTCATTCATTACAATGATTACATGTAGATGTGATTGCAAATACAATATATATTTGCGCATCAAATGGAACTGCAACTATCTGGCATTTTGAAGTATAACTAGAAAAAGTTGTCCAGTTGTCGATGGAGAGCAATGGAAGGAGACTGTTGTGCCCGCCAAGTGGGGGTTATCAAATGCCGTGACTACACATGAAAATTCCATTAGGGGGCGGAGTCAATGGTTTACCACATGTTGTCCCTAGCTTATGCAATTGGAGTGAACTCTGTGAACTATACTCCGCACTCTTCAGAGGTTGCGGTCTGTTGATTGGCAAATGGGTGGAGCTATTACCTCCCTGGTTGGCCCTGACCTGGGCAAACTTTTGAAATCAATGAATTCTCTTTACCCGGCACAGCCAGAAGAGGACATGTCACCCCCCAGAGTCTGGCTCCTCTAGGTTTGGGCCTTACTAGGGAGTTTTCCCTAACCACTTTGTATTAATTTCTCATTATTGCTTGCTATTTGTCTGTTAATATTTACAACCCTGTTTCCAGAACAGTTGGGATGCTGCCTAAAATCCAAAGAAAAACCGAATGCAATTATGTGCAAATCATCCATCCCTGTATTTGACTGAAAATAGTACAAATAACACAAATTTAAATGTTCAGTCTGAAAAAATACATTCAATAAATTCATTTTTTGGAAACAGGGTTGTATAAGCAACCGGCTGATGAACAACAGCTGATGTAAATAAGGCTTTTATAAAATACATTCAGTAGACTGACAGAACAGTCTCAGCTGCACTGCTCAAGTTCACTGTATATACAGGGTTTGTTTTATATATTTTTTTGCCCTGTATCATTATAGGAATATTCTTTCACTGTCTGCTGAAATCAGGACTGTGTGAATTGTTTTGTTACAAGTGGAATTCAGTCAAAACATTTACAGGTGCTGGTCACATAATTAGAATATCATCAAAAAGTTGATTTATTTAAGTAATTCCATTCAAAAAGTGATACTTGTATAGTGTATACAGTCATTCCACACAGACTGATATATATGTGTTCATTCCTTTTAATTTTGATGCTTATAACTGACAACTAATGAAAACCCCTAAATCAGTATCTCAGAAAATTTGAATATTGTGAAAAGGTTCAATATTGAAGACTCCTGGTGCCACAGTCTAATCAGCTAATTAACTCAAAACACCTGCAAAGGCCTTTAAATGGCCTCTCAGTCTAGTTCTGTAGGTTACACAATATTGGGGAAGACTGCTGACTTGACAGCTGTCCAAAAGATGACCATTGACACCTTGCACAAGGAGGGCAAGACACAAAAATTAATTGCTAAAGAGGTCGGCTGTTCACAGAGCTCTGTGTCCCAGCACATTAACAGAGAGGCGAAGGGAAGGAAAAGTTGTGGTAGAAAAAGGTGTGCAAGCAATAGGGATAACCGCACCCTGGAGAGGATTGTGAAACAAAACCCATTCAAAAATGTGAGGGAGATTCACAAAGAGTGGACTGCAGCTGGAGTCAGTGCTTCAAGAACCACCATGCACAGACGTATGCAAGACATGGGTTTCAACTGTTGCATTCCTTGTGTCAAGCTAATCTTGAACAAGACACAGTGTCAGAAGCATCTCGCCTGGACTAAATACAAAAAGGACTGAGCTGCTGCTGAGTGGTCCAAAGTTATGTTCTCTGATGAATGTAAATTCGGCATTTTCTTTGGAAATCAAGGTCCCAGAGTCTGGAGGAAGAGAGGAGAGGCACAGAATCCACGTTGCTTGAAGTCCAGTGTAAAGTTTCCACAGTCAGTGATGGTTTGGGGTGCCATGTCATCTGCTGGTGTTGATCCACTGTGTTTTCTGAGGTCCAAGGTCAACGCAGCCATCTACCAGGAAGTTTTAGAGCACTTCATGCTTCCTGCTGCTAACCAACTTTATGGAGATGCAGATTTCATTTTCCAACAGGACTTGGCACCTGCACACAGTGCCAAAGCTACCAGTACCTGGTTTAAGGACCATGGTATCCCTGTTCTTAATTGGCCAGCAAACTCGCCTGACCTTAACCCTATAGAAAATCTATGGGGTATTGTGAAGAGGAAGATGCGATACGCCAGCCCCAACAATGCAGAAGAGCTGAAGGCCACTATCAGAGCAACCTCGGCTCTCATAACACCTGTGCAGTGCCACAGACTGATCGACTCCATGCCACGCCACATTGCTGCAGGAATTCAGGCAAAAGGGGCCCCAACTAAGTATTGAGTGCTGTATATGCTCATACTTTTCATGTTCATACTTTTTAGTTGGCCAACATTTCAATTTTTTGTTATTTATTGGTCTTAAGTAATATTCTAATTTTCTGAGATACTGATTCTGGGGTTTTCATTAGTTGTCAGTTATAATCATCACAATTAAAAGGAATGAAAACTTGAAATATATCAGTCTGTGTGGAATGACTGTATACATTATGTAAGTTTCACTTTTTGAATGGAATTACTGAAATAAATAAACTTTTTGATGATATTCTATGACCAGCACCTGTATATTTCACTGAGACCTATAGTAATACATCCCTGAAAGTAAGATCAGTTGGTCAAAATTGAAAAACTCATTGTACATGGAAACAGAAAGTATAGTTTATTTTGTCCAGTAAAAGATAATCAAAGCAGTGGAAGGCACACATTGCATTTGGAGGGGATGTCACTTAGATAAGTGCCAGTAAACCTCAACATTGTGGACAAGACCCCCCCAACTGACTTAAAGACAGATGGACTATATGAAAGTACACTGGTACACATTTGGCACCAACACCGAGCACCACTCAATCTCTGTCTTCCTAGGCTCCATTCCACAGCTTGAGTCTTGGCATGAAATGACCATTCTGTTGAGTCCTATGGACACCGGACACTCATGACAGGTGCTATTGGAT
Source organism: Esox niger (assembly GCA_016801105.1). Classification (NCBI taxonomy): domain Eukaryota; kingdom Metazoa; phylum Chordata; class Actinopteri; order Esociformes; family Esocidae; genus Esox; species Esox niger. The sequence continues at coordinate 71,751 of JACXGJ010001042.1, read as the reverse complement.
GAAATACAGGCACCAGGCGTACTTTTCAGCTTTTACAATTTCAACACAAAATGCAGACTTTGCAAAAATATATTCATTTACATTAGAGATATTTCATATACTTCCCTTAACTATACAAAAAACAGAAAACCCTTTTAATGATACAGCGATTGGTTAGACCAGCTTTCTGTGAGAAAACATGCAGTGACCCCTCAACCCATTCAATATTAATATTGGCAGAGTTAGTGTTTTTTCAAAGGGACTGTATGACCGCTGCAGTACCTTTATCACGACGCATTGTAAAATAAAGTCAGGATCAGTGTCTAGAAATAGTCGCTATTCAAAACACAAAAATAGTATTTTTTAATATGCATTTATTATATAAAGATCAAAGCTCAAGAAAAAAATAGTTTTATTTTTGTATCCCTTTTGTGGTAAATTATGAAAAGATAAAACCTCTTGGAAAGATAAACCTAGTAGTATACTTACAGATTAGGAGTAAAAGAGCACTGTGAATGTTTTTGGGATTTGGTGAGAAAATAACAATTCCCAGAGTTAGAAAATGAAAAACAGTTTAGCAAGTACAGTCCTGAGTCAACCACACCAAAGTCAGACTAGATTTCAGCCGGTTTGAGTGGGCACGACAAAAACTTGCTCAGGGCACTCTTGTCCCAGCGTTAGTCATATGATGTTTTATGGAATTATAAACAGACAATCTCAACCATCAGCTGCCTGTGTGTTTTTCCATTGCATACAAGGTTACACTAATTTGCCTGTGGCATGACAAGTTGCATCGTCTCAATCCAAGGTGTCAAGTATCTTATTCTGTTTGTTGATTTGGAATCGAGCCACAAAACCATTGGCATCTCAAAGGGCAGTGTTTTATGTCCTCGAAATGTTATCGTTGGCATGCTTGTACCTACCGGAGACAGAACCAGATAGAGGAATCTTCATGTGTACTGGCTGCAGTCTGGGCATGCTCGCACCCATAACTTAGTGTCCTTACACAACTCCTGTGGTGTTAAACAACAGTCCATATTGGGCTACCAGCTACTGGTTCTGTCTATATCAGTAAGGACGCAGTCTTCTGCCGCAGGTCCATTTGATGACACAGGGCAAACAAGGAAGTTAGAAGTCTTTAAGTGTCCGCTTTTTTCTCAGGACATGGGAAGGTTAATTTCAAGACCGGCAAAGAGCTCAGAAAAACGGAGTTTTGGGATAGTAGAAGGGGTCGGGGGTCCAAATCCGCTCAGCAGTTTGGGTTTATGGGGGTGTAGTTACGATAAGAGGGGTTGAAATAGGGAAGTGGTCCAACAGGGTGTCCGATGAGAGCCTTCTTTGTATAGTTGGTCAGAGCAGTCAGAATAAATAGTTATCTGGATAACCCAGACCAGTGGAGCACTGCTCCGCACCTTCGCCATGGTAGGGGCCACAGCCATCCTCGTAGTGGGCCAGGGGTATGGTGGTGGTGTCCTCCTCCCCCACCACCAGGGCCAGGCTGTCGGGATCCTGCTTCAGGCTGGGCCTCTGGTTGTCAGGGAAGGCCATGGAGAACAGGGCCTCGGGGTCACACACAAACTTGTAGACATATCGTTCTCCAGCGACCTGAGGGCCACACCCAAATGGACAGGGTTAGTCATTCAGAGCAGAACTGGCAGAAAGTGTGAAACAAACACTCCCGTTTAAACGCAACCTGCTGAAATGATAGGAGAAAATAATCATTTTCTGCACACATCCATTCAGATGCAAATTCCTTAATGTCTTAATTCCCAAACTTCTTACTCAATTCGGTCCTCGTACCGAATAACATAACATCTAACAGAATATTTTAAAGGCCGTCCTCAATACGCTATGATGTTGCGTCAACTGTGTTCCATTTTAAACAGTCATAATTAATCTCAATGAAATAAAAAACATAAAATTACCTTTACCTTCTGCATGATGCCCTTCTCGTAGTAGTAACGCAGGGACCGGCTCAGCTTGTCGTAGTTCATGGCTGGCCGGTTCTTCTGTAGGCCCCAGCGCCGAGCAACCTGCGACAGGGAGTTCGAATGGGCAGGTTAAAATCCTGGACTCATCTGATCGACCTATGGGTACGTATTACACAAAAGGTCTTGAAACTCGAGCCACCTGGACCGCAGCCACCAACTGACCTCTTCGGGCTCGATGAGTTTGAACTCCATGCCACGGCCGGTCCAGGTGATGAAGTGGCCATTGGCCGGGTCGTCCAGCAGAGTGACCAGGAACTGCCAGAGCTGGAGGGAGCCCCGGCGCTGGTAGGGCGGTCCGTCACGGAACCCCCCGGCCTCTTGCTTGATCTTGCCTGGACGGACAAACATGAAGTGATACTGAATTAATTGAATGATACATGTTAAAGACAGAGGGGTGTGGAATCTGATAGGTAAAAGGTTCCAATGACGGGAAGTCAGGGTGTTAAATATGGCCTAAGAGGCTCTGTTTGTGGTAAACAGTCTTGGCTTAACTTTCTCACAAGGGCCTATACAAGTCTACTCTTGCCAACAACGCTCCATTGGCGTAACTAGAAGATGCCTAAAAACAGGATTCATAAAATGCTGTCATTTTGACATAAAGGCCTCTGAGTTAAACTTGCAGTATGAGTTTCAAATACAGTATGAATTTCCTTGCTCAGCGGACGTCTTACCGTCTAGTCTCTCTGGTACAACACATGTGTCATCGTGGTGTAGATGGGGCTCACCATCAAACACGTACCCCTCGCTGTTTTGGTAGAAGCTACCGGGCTTCCCGAAAGAAGACTGGCAGTTTTGCACTTCTATAAAAGTAAGGGATAATTGGAAACATTTATATATTGGAATGAAAGTGTTTCTTGAGTGTTTCAAACCAGGAAGTTAGGCCAATCGAAAGATTGGGTTCTGATATGCTCATTAAATCCCCACTTACCAGCAGAAACAAAACATTTAAATAAATAGTAACATTTCAAAAGTACTACATGTATGTTATCAGTTGTTGTGCATGAGAGAATCAGCAAAATGTGAATGTTTTTGTTTGTGTTTCATGAAAAAAAACTATTTGTGTTGCTATGAACAGCGTTGATGCTAATTTAGTTCCCCTTAACCTAATGACATAATGCTGAGCCTAAGACACACTGCCTCACACACATAGCCCAGGGTCTCTTCATGGTTCCCTGAGGCAAGTTAAGAGGATTTCACTGTTACGTCATTAACCTTACTGGCAGAAAGTGGGCCAGAGACTGAAAGTGAAATTAAGAAAATCACATCTTTGGATATGAGAATATATGACTCTCTTGGTGTTGAATATTAAATCCTGAAGCCTGCAAGTGATACTAGCGGAGTACACATCTGCCTGGAAGGACAAACATTTTGATGAACTCCCATGTTACGGTATTGAACATGTTCCGGTAACTGTGAGTGGAGCTTCTTATAGACTGCTTGGTTAACATCCAAACCCGTAGGTCCTCCCAAACTCAGCTTAGTCTACACCTTAATTCAGAAGGCGTTGTCTGTATGCATGGAAGTCATTAGGCAGACACTCTTACTTGGAGTGACCTTGAGTGAATGTATTTCATTTCATACTTTTTCTTAAATTATTGATTTGAACTCACAACTCTGGCTAAACAAGCGCCATGCTCTTGATAGAACTATGCAGGACTATCTGGGAATGCAAAACCCAGCCTGAAAGAGCGCTGCTCTCCAACCATTGGCTCACCTTGGTCGAAGCGGAAATCCTGAGGCTCCTGCTTGATGGAGAGGCCCTGGAAGGAGCCGCGGGGCGGGCCCATGGTGGGAACGCCCTGCTCTATGTAGCGGGGGTCCACCAGCTCCTGCTTGAAGTCCTGGACAGGGAGGGGGACTATGGGCTCTGACAGGTGTCGCTGGTAAGGGGGGCGCCCATCACGGCACAGGGGGGCACGGTGGGCGTGGTGGGGCTGAGGCGGGTAGGGGGGACGAGCGCAGCCGTCGGACAGAGGTAAAGAGGGACATGGCTCAGACAGCTGCCGATGAAACCTGGAGGGAGAGGAAAATAAACCTGTCAGATAGGGTCTCAGACTCTTCAACAGTAGAGTCTCTAGAATATATGCCGTCGCTCATCTGAAGGACTGAGCATTCCGGCTTGATGTAGGAACCAGGAAAAAAGTCATTGGCTCCAAAAGTGCGCAGGCCCAACCCACCTGTGCTCTGAACTGTAAGGGGCATCGGAGTGATCGCTGGGGAGGAGGGGCACGGCAAAGGGGTGGGGCGGAAGGGGCCGGTGCTGGGAAGGGCCCGGGGAGGCGGCGTGCCCGTGAGGCAGACGACTGTGGCTGGGGTGTGACGTCTGGATATTGGGCGTGATCTGCCTCTGCAGGGGGTGTGTCCCCAGAGTGGAGTTGCAGGGAGAGCCAGGAGTGGAGGTCGGGGTTAGAGTGTGGATGCCGAGGGTTTTCCTGTTGTAGGCACTGTGCAGGAGGAGACGGGAGGGAGAGGGTTACATTTGGGCCAAAGAAGAACATGGGCAGATTCTCTGCATTTCCCGCTACATATAGAATCTGACATTGAGTAACCCCAGCAGCCTTTTTGTGCCCAAACAAAAGGTGAAATTGCAGGTCAGGGGGGACAAAAAGAGCTTACCTGCAGGTGTAATGGCACTTGTCTGTGTAGGGTGTCAGTCTCTGTGGTTCCTGACTGCAGGGGGACAGCTCTCTGGAAAGGATGGGCTCCTGCTTCACTTTATTGGCCGAAGGTCCATGAAACATTACTGCAACGATGGAAGAATTACATTTTAAAGATTACATTTCTTGCCCATTTAGATTGCAATTTATACTGACATTCATACTGACAATTAGCATACAAAAATGCCACCAAAAAACATTACGCCATAAAACACACAACACAGATTAACTGTAATGAAAGGATGTATTTTAAGTAATTGGTTGGTTTGCTCGAGGCTTCACTGCTAGAAACCAGGTGCTAAATCGTTTGCTTTAAGCGTAGGGATTAAATGGGTCTCTTTCAAGACAGGAATGGTCTCTATAATTGACGACTTTAATTGTTTAGGTTTTTCTCTTCCGTTTGTTTAGTCCAATGCTGGCAAACTTTCCTTCCGATTTGGACGGACGACTATTGTGCACATAAACACTGAATACCAGTGTCCCTTCACAAGGCTTACCGCTGTTGTTACCAAAGCAACAATAAGACCTGTTACAAAGTAACGCTGTATTCAGTTGCACATAACAGAGCACCTCAATTTTCCAACCCTAGTGACTGGTTACTTTTGTGTGTGTCTCAAGTTGCGTACAGTAAAGGACTTTAATTGGCTGCTCACTTGGCTGGGTCTGTGCCTACATCAACCCCCTATTTCCTGTTGGGCCACATAGGCTAACGGCCATCACTCAGCCGCGCCATTCAGCTACTGCAGGGTCGCAAATCACCCGGCCCAGCAGGAAGTCAGCATACTACAGTCAAGCGTCAAGCCCATCAATGCCAACAGTAAGGAGGTCTCAAAACGACGACTGGACCTTTGTGTTGCAGAACCACAGTGCGAGTCTCAATCGCAGCCGGGGGACTTTTCCAGCCGGGTAGAATTGTTTGAAATCGCAATGCAAATCTTTCAACGTTCCTTTCCAGTCGCTTAGTAGCCCTGGTCATTGCTGGAGGTTAACAAGGCTGGGTTGTCATTCCTCGGTCAAAGTTCATGTTTAAATAAAGGTGTCTGGTGTTGACAGCCGGGCGCCACGTGATCGCTCATGTGCACAGAGGACTGCTGAATGAAGGGTCTGTCAGATTAGCTGGCAGCGCACCAAACGGGCGCGCACGCCAAGCCAACCCCATTGCCGTCAAACACATGGCAGTGCCACCAAGGACACAAACTGCATTGAAAACGTCAGCGGATCTGTCTAAGACAGTGAATTACAATGTTCCAGTGAAAGAGGGCGAGAACTTGTCCCCCGATCAGACTAAGTTCCTCCGCTGGGCTAAAGCGCCGTCATTCCGTTTACGTTTGGAAAACCGGGCTGGCAAAACTAGGAAAATCAAAGGCGCCCATTCAGGCCACACGCATGTTATTCTAGGCAATGTAAAGGAGTGGGGCTAAGAACAAAGGAAACTGCGCAAGGGATGTGCAGGCTTGGGTTGGAACTCAGCTGGTGCTCACAGCCAGAGCTGGGGTTGGTGTCAGGACTTTATAGGAAGGCCATGACAGGCTTTAGTGACACTCCTAGTTCGTGGTCAGTAGAGCCCTCCATTCCAAAACCCTTTACGTCAGAATATGGAAATATGGGTTCTTAATGGGACACCCTAAGGTACACTGCCTACCCATTTAAAATAACAATAATCTGACATTCTTAATAAATCAGGCCAGTGATCAGAGCACAGTAATTCTAATAACATATTCTAATTTTGGCCATCTTCTTCTGCCGTTTTCTGTGCACCAAAACCATATAATCTTTATGAGCCAATCGCCACGGTGTGCATCGAGGGCATTAATTGGCTACAGGTTAGAAGTAAGACCGCTGATTGGCTTAAAGGACAAGTGAGTTAAGTGAAGGGTAGATTGATTTAAATCAGGGCAACAACATCAATTGGATTTGAGCTTTCGACGACACAGGTCTGTGGTTAAGAATCACCCGGGGAGGCAACCCAACCCCCCCGGAAAAAAAACATCTCACCGTTTGGTGACGCACTATTGTATCTGTAGCACTCTTATCTTCTCAAAGATCATGTTTTGTAATTGAAACGCTTATTAGGAAATGTGCAACTACGCAAATGCTGATGTGGCAGTTAACCCTTTAACACCTCCAGAACTATTTATGGATATATGAATATATAATACAATTATATTAAAATATATATAAATACATACAAAAAAATTTGGGACTTACGGTTATCTGACTGGAAATCTGGAACGAACTGCTCATCGTCAGGCACCTGAGCTGAAGGTGAATATGCAGAGTAAAGTTACTATAACTCATTGATGACATTCTCAAACGCTGACCATTACGTTAGAGACGGTAAATGGGTCAAATATAATATTTTAAACTAAATATTCATCATACACATTTTTCAATTAAAAAAAAAACTTTCAAATACCATCCTATTTCCAAATGTTTATTCGGTTCAATTGCTATGAGCAAACCATTGATGTTACTACAAATAATGAGCATGATGCCAGCGAAAAAACCTACTAAATGATAAGAGCAGGGCATACCTTCTGCAATCCAGGTCTCCTGAAGTTGCAAGAGGTCTTGAAAGAGATCTTCTGTATCCTGGGCCAGCTCCGTTTCCACAAACTTTCTCTTGCGGTCGTTATAAAGCCTGCTTGTTGGTTCTTCCATGTGAGAATTCTGTTTGAATTAGTTTACAAAACTCAACATTATTGATTGCCCTAAATGTAATTTTATTAGTTATCCCCAAATACCCTCAAAGTAATTTGGGTTAATTTTACTTAAATCTAGGAAAGATTCAGATGAGTGATTTCTTTAAAATCCTATTCGGAAATGAGATCAGAGGAAACATCCAGGGCAGTTTGAATACTCACACCAGGGGGGCCCATGAAAGGGACTTGCTGGTCGTAAAATCTGTCCATGTTGCCAGTCTTCACTCCCTTTGAGCTGAAGTTGCGGGGGAGGAGGGGGAAGCAGGGGTGATGCTAGCAGCAGGAGATCCTGGGCCCTCCGTTACTTCTGTGAAGAGCAGAGAAAGTGGGCCCCTGGTAAGGAAGCTATACCCAAATCACCTGTCATTTGACATCAACACAGACAGGGCGGGTCGTAAATTGTACCGAATCCTATTCCCTGTAGAGTTCACTATATACCGTAGACCGTAGTTAAATGGAGTGCCCTGCAAAGCGAAGAGGGTGCCCTTGGGGCTTAAACCTGGCTTTTGGGTTACACGGTCATTCCCCTTTGTCTGTTTTACGTTTGTTTTGTTGACCCTTCCTGTGTAGTCTGTGCTGAATATCCTTAACCTGGTCAATCTGCTCAGAACAATGGTCCTAACCCACAACAAACTGAGACTGTTGACAGTACAACAAGAAGTACTATACGGGAGTGGTTTTCAGTAGTGCTCCAGTGTTACTGAAAAGGCTTAAAAGTATGAACTTAAGTGTATGATGTTGGAATACTGTATAGAGATATTGTATTGAGTACATGCACATGCAAACTTGCGATAGTCTGATTATATTTAAAACATAAGTGACATTTGAAAAAGTATATGAATAGCATTGGATAAAGTTATGCATTTAAGAAAGTAGGCTAGGGTTAACCCCAACGACGAAAACTAGTTCAAGTAAACTTCCCACCATGGTACCCCGCAACCCCTCCTCCCTTGTACATTACCCCTCCCATGGCCCCAGCTTGTTTTTCTCAATGAAGTGAAATTTGATCTCTGGTTCGCGAGCGAAAAAGAGGGGGAGAAGGACTCAACCCTTCCATTCATAAATTGACAAAGATTCTACATGCGCAGTAGCAATCCAAAGTGCTGTAACGTAAACATTACAAGACAAAGTACAGTAATAGCATTTGACTACAAATAAGAAAATGGTTGCCAAATAAAGAAACGTAAAATGGCGTTCGTAATGCATGCGCCCCCCCCCCCCCACCCCCCATTATACTGATGCAAGTCGGTAAAAGTAAATGCTTTATTAGAAGTACTAGCATGAAATAAACTAACCCGAAAACATATCTAAACATTTTGTTAAGTTGATAATTTGTAGTAAATCGTCACCTTTTTGGAAACGTAATTCCTTAGCAATGTGGAAAAGAAGTGCTGTTTCGCTCCACGTTCGTGCAACTGCTATCCGCTCAGGATGGATCTCCGACTTCTCTCCTCATCAGAATCTGACTGTGGTTTTCTCAATGGAATCGTCTGGTTATCCCTGAGTCGAAAATAAGACTCCGTAATAGATGCTCATTGGTTGTTACACAACGCCATTCAAATGACTGTCCAATCGACATACAGAATGCGCTGTGAACTTTAGTTACCAATGCTGGGCGAGTTTGTCTGGTTTTTATGAATGACTGCTTTTCATTCATGTCTCTGAAATGGTTTCTTAAAGGACCATACACTGGGAGAAACAACAATACCGCGAAAACATCTTAAAAACGAAAGCATTTTGGAATATATTTTTAATCTCAGTTATACTCAAGCTGATTTATTTGAGGTTAAATAAAATAAAACAGTGTAAAATAGTTCTTATATTCACACATAACCTGGATAATCTTGCTGCATAGTTGATACATAGTTATACTATTATCGTACTGCATAGTTAATACATTTTCATTTTATTGATTTAGCAGATACAGTTTCTTTCAGGCACATGGTACCTTGCTCTACTGCACAATGACCGATTTGCTATACCTTGTCAGGGGATTAATGCAATATCTCGCTAAATATTTGCCAATTTGAGGTTACAAAAACATTCAGGTCTAGTATAACTCCAGGGCATTAATCATTTACAGTTTAACTTTTTCTTTGCAGACATTGATTAAATGCTTTGAGTGGTGTAAACAAGTTGTTCTGATGAAAGAGTTGACTGACTATGGAGTCTGGACCCAAGCTAACTCACATCTTAACCTATGTACACACGCGCACGCAGGCATACACACACACACACACACACACACTCCCTCTCTCGTTCTCTCTCTTTTTTGTTGCTCTCTCCTTCTTATTAGGCTGCAGGCCACACTGTAAGAGGAGGAAGAAATGGTTACAGTCAATTAAACGCCATGCATGATCTGACTTGCAGTCTAATAATAGCACTCATAACATCCTCATACTGTCTGTCTGGTTATGGTGAGAAAAAGGGACGCTCCGTTGCCTTCACTCAATCTACTATGGCATTACAGATATATAACCACATTGGTACAGGCAGTATTCACCACTGAAATCCTTTTGGAGGAGAGTAGGCCTACTGTGGATTTTTAGGTTAATAAACTCAGCAAAACTTTTGAATGTAAATTCATTGAAAAGGATCAGGATCAAGGGCTTTTCAAGCAGTAAAATGTTTGATACGCCAGTACTGGGCTCCTGTCCATATCAAGCATAGATTACAGGGATAAACAGATACACATTGTAGAGTCGTAATACTTGGTTGCATTGAATGCTGGCTATGCAGTGACCATCACAGAAATTGACATCCTTGGCAAAGATTAGCAAAACAGGCTGTGAAAAATTTATTATTTATTTTTCATCAACTATAATGGAGGCTACTCAGTCTGTTTTATGGTTTTATGCTGTGCACACATTTCCTCTCCTGAGATGCAGAGTGGATGGTTGAGATCAACTCATAGGTCTTGTTTTGCCACGTAGGTTGATAGCACTTTTATTGTTCAAAAGTCCTTTTCAGATGGCTGTTCTTCATAAGGTTTAAAGTTTACACTCATAAAATTGGAGTCAGTGAACATCCATAACCATTTTGAACGCTCAGTATTCATGTATTTACTTTCTCATAAAATGGTTATCTTGCATCAAATACAATTCTACAATTTGTTCTATGATTATAGCAAATGAAACATTTTTGGTTCTCCATAGTACCTTTACTCCAGAGTATCTCATAATCACTCCGTTTCAATCGATTTTCTTTCTCCTATTGATGTGGAATAACCACAACCCAGATATGTTCACCACCCTGTGCAGTGTAGCTTTTGTGTTTCTATTACCAAAAAAAACTGTGTGCACATTCACAAGACCCCTGAAATTCACACAGTGCTGTGACTGAATACTGCTCTCTTTGTCCTCATTGGCTTGGTCCCAGATCACCTTTCAGACCCCTCTCCCCTTAGAGCTTGCATCCAAAACAGCTCCCTAGTCCCTGTGTAGTGGACTACTCTGTTTTAAGGCAGTGTGCTATTCTGTCCAACACTTCGGGAAGTATGCACCGTTTTTGTAACAGTTCACGCGGCTCTTTGATAGTATTTAACATGAAGTATCATGACTTTACACTTCAAAGGCCAGTCAGCCTCCCCCATTTACAATATCACAAGCAGTGTGTACATCCAACTTGAAGTTGCCCAGTCTGCCATAATTCCCCTTTGAACTTATTCCAGCTCATTGCCTTTCTCATTGTTCCAAAGCACGCTGCACAACTCTCTTCCCAACCGTAATAGTCAAACGCTCCCTCACATGCTCTGTGAAGAAGCAGGCTATGTGGGATTATGCCGACACTTCCTGGACTTCAGAATTTCAGTGGCATTGGTTTGGGACGCATTCATATAGTTCTTATTTATGGACGCTCTTTAATGCCTTAACAAGTGTTAATGAAGTTAAACTTGATTCCATTCACTGTACTATATGATATCTACTCTTATATACTTTAATTAATAATCCAGAAATGGCTGACTAACTTATTTTCTGGTTGCAATATGCACTCATGGATATCACTAAGAAAATACATTGGTTCTTTATTACCCATCTGACAAGTTGCATCTTGTCCAACTAACAGGCAATGTAAATATTTTGAAAGGGTCAGTCCATCCCTGTACCGAAAAATCCTAACGATCAACATGATTTTATCTACCCAGTAGCCTGTGAATTGCTCAGAGAGGTCTGTCTGTCTCTGCTTCACACTGTTTCTCAGGGAGACTACATTAAAAATAGCCTCCAAACAACCTCAAACACAAAGACAGCCACTCTTCTCTCCCATTCAAGACACACTGCATCTCACTCTCTCTGCCCCTTGCTCCTCCCACCCCCTCTGTCCCTCCATCCCTTTCTTTACCATTTATCTTTCTATTGGTTTAACTGAGGGCGGCTGGCAGACAAACAGCCAATAGACCATGTACAGACTTGTTTCCCTTTAAATATTCTTGATCTGGTAGGATACAAAAAAGAAATATGTTTGTACAACATACATTTCTGTGCCAACAAGTTGCAATCTGAAACATTCTTAGTCAAACGCTTCTGTTTGAAAATGTTGTTGAGCTGAACTCACAATCCCATTGCAGCCGGTTGCTTTATAATTGTACTTTGAGTCAACTTCTTTTTTCAAGAGTTGAATGGCTGAGGGAAGAATGAGAAAATTATCAGAGCAATGATTATGGGGGAGAAATGTGAATTAGCTGAGCAGTTAAAGTAATCAAAAACCAAACAGTCATATATCAAAGAGGAGGAGCACTGGCTGACATTTTTCCAGGCAATCTGAACACTGCCACGAGTTTCTTTGTAGTGGGTTGAACGTAGAAATGATTTCATGCGTCATCCTCTTGCCAGCCACTCATTGTTAAATATCCCTTAGGGCATGTATTCTCTTGGTTCTAAATATACTTGAGTGCTACCCTTTTCATACAAAAGCACTCACTGTGGTACAGTTTCTTGAGGTTGTACTGTATATTGAATAGCACAATATATTGTCCACTAGTGTGTAAATATCTACTTGTTGCACTGGTTTGTTTTGGGCTGAAGTTTGGTTTAATGACAGTCTAACTAACAGTAATACCAGTGTTACTAGTATTCTTGTTATGTAAATTTGTATGTGTATCTAACACGGTAATACCAGGTAGTTCTGCATAGCTGCATAGTAACTACGGCATTACCAGTAGTCACTGCCTCACAGTTAGCTGTGTTTTTACAAAACCAGGGTTTATTGACCAGCAGTTGGGCGGGTAAGCCATCAAATATTTTCGCCTTGCCTTTTTGCACACTAGCTACTCCTTGTGGAGGCTTGTGAGCTGAATCAAGGCTATTGGCCAGAGAATGCGTTCCTTAGGTCTTTGGGATTGTGTGGCATTGTTCCTTGTTTGAACCAATAGGGATACGAAAGCAGAAAAGGCCACAAATTTGCTTTTGCTTAAAAAAGCGCATTATCTTTTTCACAATTCCGGAGTGTGGGCATTTTAAGGAGACATGCAATGAACCTTATAAATATCTCTTAAAAATTCACACCTTTTTTGCTGATATTCTCACTCTTAGAATCGGCCTTCATAGTAGCCAATTATGGTTACATCAAATCTGGGTGCTGTAAAGTAATGCTTGTGACATTCTGATCACCCTAAAAACATACCCAGTCCCAAACTAATACAGGGACAAACCAAATCTAGTAATTCCCCTGTAAACAGAGGATATACTATCGACATCCAGGGGACCTTGACACAACTTCCTGCTGTGCTGGGAACATCCAAACTCATGTTTGTTTGCAGGGACCACAAATGCTCTGAAGACAGACCTTTATCCTTAGACATAAAATCATCCATGGCATTTAAATCAAACTGTCTATTTGTGCTATTTACATTGCAGTGTTGATATGATTGGCAAATTGCAGGATCTGATTGGCTGTTGTGTAAAACACAAAGCTACAGGAATGGAGCCAAAAGCACATGTTGCATGCATATGGGCCAGTGTCTTGTTGGTGCTCTTCAGATGGTGTTGGATTTCTTTGGTTAGTCTCCAATCTTATATTGACATTTTTTTGTTCAACAATGAGCTACTTTCCCACAGACAAATCCCCTGATGAAATATCCACTCAAACATACAGCATGTTAAATGGCGCAGATAGAATTATGACAGTATTCGTTTTTTAAGTTGCAACAGATTTGGGCCAGTATGCCGGAGCCTTGGACCAGTATAACAGAGTCTTTCTGGTTCTAACCCCCGAGCCAACAAAGTATCAGTGTGCCTTTGAGCAAGGCACTTAATCTCAATGGCTCCTGTGAATTGGTCTGGATAAGAACCAAAGTTGAATTGATCAAATGTGGGTGAATGATGTTATGTGGACATTTTGGTGTCCGAATGAAGTAAATAGTGTAAATGCTTTTTAATTATGCCATTTCTTTTTAATTGAGTCCTAAAATATTTAATGCTCTAAAGTGGAAATAAAACAGATACCTGTGTCTGTCAAGTTCAAATATGTTTTTGGGTGCCACTATCCAGAGATAAAAACACTCTTGTTAAAAGTTAGTAAAATAACATGAATTACATTAAAACAGTTGAAAAGACATGCTGGCATGATTTGTTAGGGTTATTCATCACTTAACTGATAAATGGGCAATATATGTTATGCAGAAAATATTTAAATATTCAGATGATAATTACCGTGTGCCAGGATATGACATCATGGAGACACGTAAGAGTCCCATTGGTTCAGAAGATAGGTTACCAAGTCTCTTAGAAACGTTTGATATGTTCACAATCTTTCAGATTTTCCCCAAGCATTGTATCATATGTAATATCACAAAAAATATAAGTGGATTTTTCAGATGGGTGCACAAACAGTGGCCGTAAAACACGTTTCTGTAAAAAAAGTCATATAGCCAAATAAATATGATGAGGTACAGTAATCCCACATGAAAAAAAGAAAGTCCATTAAAAAAAGGCCAATAACCCCATATGGTTTACCGGTTATACTGAACAATATACATAAAAATGTATTGTAAGTTATTTATTCATTTTGTTGTACACACAATAACATAGTGTTTTGTATCTGTTTGTTGCAATTCAGGCTTTTAATTTGGGTCATATTTGCTAAGGCTTTCTACAAACAAATGTCGTTTTCACCAGCAGGGACGCCAAGAGGAATCCCAGGACCCGGGACAAAATGTAACGTTTAGGACCCAAACCACGGGCCAAATAAATGTATAAATAGCAATGATGTTACTGTTCATAAAACAGGTCATAAATTTTTATTGTTTAATGTTTTAGCTAGGTAGTACTAAATACCATGATTGACTGACTAATAAATAACGATATATAAGCCAACCAAATGGGCCCCCCAGAGGCCCGGGCCCGGGACAGCGTTACCGGTTGTCCCCCCCGTCAGCGTCACTGATCACCAGGACAAAACATTTGCACCATAGTGCAAAGAATAGTTCCCATGAAGGTAATGTTACTCAGTTGAAATCAAGTTGTGGCAATACCGGTGCATCGACTATGAGTCATACACAGAGAGGAGCCCTGCAAATACACAGATTTTCTCTGCCACTGTTTTGGACCTCAAATGCTAGCAATGTACATTCTGTGTACCAGTTTCCCAAGAGACGTTTCACGTTTTTGTTTCAAAACCTGAGATGGCACACGGTCAATAAATCAACGTTGATTAGCTGACTAATGAAATCAGGTGTGGTAGTTTAGGATAAGAACAAAAACGTGAAACCTCTGGGTGGACCGAGAAAATGTGAAACCTCTGGGTGGACCGAGAAACCGTGACACCTCTGGGAGGATCCCTAACAAACAAATCAAAGGACAGAGCAAAAGAGGGACAAGAAGATATTGTACACTGAAGAGAGGAATGATGGACACACACTGACATGCTGGTGATTCTGCTCATGCAAAAAAAGGCCAATGATTTTGAGTTGCTCCTCAGACAGTATGTCTTCCAGTTTTTAGAGGACAAACGTTGGGTGACTCCCCCACAGTGAAAATGAAAGCTTAGAGGCTTTGAGCATGTCTTCTGGTCACATAATTAGACCTCAGCAGGATGCATACTGTTTCAGTCTTACTCATAGGTCTAGGATCCCACGCTCTGACTATCTTCCTGAGTTGGGGTCAGAGATCAAAACTATCGTCAATTAACATGCATTGGCTTACAGGCTTATTATTTTCTGCTTGCAGTTTTCATACAATATCCACTTCTGTTTTCAGACATAACTCATTATTGAGCTTCCTGAAATTTGAACAGGTTGGTACATGTATGACTCATAAGAAACTGCTTTTGCCTTTGTCTGTGTGTGAGTGTGTGTGTGTGTGTGGGGGGGGGGGTGGTGGGGGTTGTACAAATGAGTGTGTGTTTGCATTTGTGTGCTTGCAGGTTTTTACAGACTTAGATGACCCTGAAACATTCCTATTGTGTGTGTGTGTGTGTGTGTGTGTGTGAGTCTGTGTGTGTGAGTGTGTGAGTGTTATGTAGACACACCTTTGGCATTCCATGTGAGATTGTTTTAAAGATATTATTTGCAACCATGCAGTGTCATCAACATCTTAGGAAAGAGCCTCTTCGCAAAGACAATTACAGAATGCAGCCACTTCAAACTCCACAATTTGTAAGGTATTGTAAAGAGATCATGCTCAGAAGACTGGCATGGGCAAACAATGGGAACCATGATGTACCAAGTGATAGTCTACAGCATTATATTCTAAAAGGGAATGATGGGAAATATTACAGTGACTCTACACTGGATCGTTGTCATGATCAGAATGTGTACTACTTATCTACTAGTGTTACATTTACTGCTACTGATATGGTGTCACTATCACTGTCATGGTCTTGTTGGTTTCGTCTGAGAATCACAGTCACAGCGTTCTCCATACCTTAGCCCAGCCAGCCATGGCTTCCGTCCCGTGCTTAGTGTCCCGGCCTTAACTCTGGCTGATTAGGCATGTAGCTGCTTTTAAAGTAGGCCAGCTGCCAGGGGGGATGTGCCCAGAGATCGCTCAGCCTGCACGCATGTGTGAGAATGGCACTAATTGGGTCTTAATGGTGCCCAAAGCTCATCCCTTCTACATCTCCCCTAAACTCCTTTCCCAAATCTCCCATGGCACATCAACAAGAAACTGAGATTATATGGACAAAAACATTTCAGTTCTCACTGAGTCAATTCCTTTTGTAAAATAAACGTTCCAATTGTGGATATACAGAGGGTCTGTATGACAGCCTTGTGGCTCTTAGCATCACCTGTGGGAGTTGTCCCAGACCCCTATGCTGATACAAGACCATGACGGTTCAAGAGAGAAGGGCATCACATAAAGGTTTTAAAAAGCCGTTTTGCTCCAGTTCAGCTCCTCCCATCTGGGTTCAGCTAATAGGAGGGTAACATTTGATATCCCAACCAATCCTACTGACAGACACCTTACTGACAAAACACCATACTGACAGACTCCCAACCGACAGACACCCTACTGATAGACAGCGTACTGACAGACACAATACTGACAGACATAATACTGACAAACACCCTATTGACATATAACATATTGACAGATAGCATACTGTATTGCATCAGATTTCTGTGCTGATTGGCCATGGAAAAGTTCTCTGAAACCTTATTGGCACAGCATAATGTGTTCACCTATTTTTCAAAGGATGTCTCTCTTAGATGAAATACAAAGAATATGAATAAATTGAATGGACAAAATCATTCATTTAAAAAGATTGTATTTTATATTGATTGTATTTCTATGCATTTTAGTTTTAAAACTTTTCAAAACTAGCCCCTGAGAATAACCTACTTAATGCCAGCGAGTGTGAACACACAATGAAATCAAACGTATTATGCATATCCTGGGCTTTGACAATCACTCGTACTCTGCAGATTACACACAAAGATATTCAGGCAAAAAGTCTTTGCTGGCATGTTTCCTGCTACAGTATATCGCTGACTGGCATTTTTTTCCTACACAAGACAATTCAAGGACTTGCGGATCGGAGTTCTGTGACTGTGTTCCTGATCGTCTGTGTAGTGGCAGCACTGAATGGTGACCGAAATATATTAACAGGCATGTGCCCTTCAAGCAATCTTTTAACATGCAGGGCAAGAATAAATAACACTTACTAGTGGGGCTCCGCCCCTAATGCCCTATAGGTCGCCCCTCCGCTGCTGGAGTTTAGGCTGAGCATGCAGTACGTGCCCAATCAGCTTGGAAGTTTAATAGGTCTACGAGATAGCGGAGATAAAGCTAACTGAATAGTTCCGTTCTCTCTGCTCAGGTCAGCATTATTGGGCCTCTTCGCCATTGATTGCCCTGTGTTCTTGTTTACATGACTCCTGTGCTGGTACACACGCTCAGCAGCACAAGAACATGCACACGCACAAAAGCATGCATACAATCACACACACACACACACACACACACACACACACACATGCACACACGCATGCAAACGCACACACATACACACACACGCACACACACTCAAGTTCTCACGAGGACACACGAAGAGTGTAATGACATTATTGGTCCTTTCTTCTGTGTTTTATTTCCATGATTTATAATGTATTACTCCTAGAATGGGTATCAGATTAGGATATAAAAGATTGATCTATAATGGTATTATGATCTAATAGCATGATATGGAATTAGGTGGAGGATATACTGTGTCTGTGTAATCTTAGGGGTCGCTCTGTCAAAGGCCTGAGAGACTCAAATACAGTGGTTGGCAAAGAGAGCGGCACTGTTTCTTTGCGATAGTTAAAATGCAATTTTTTGAGCTGAAAAGTAAATACAAAGAATTAAGAGCTGTGCATGAATGACAAGAAAGGGTTAAACTGGCCTTTCTCTATTCTGACTTCATAAAAGTCAACTAAACTAGGGTACAGTTCACAGTGAAGTCGTTGGCCTTTTCATTAATTTAATACTGTATTAAAATACCTTTATAGATTTTGTAAAGATGACATGATGATAAATATGTCAAAATCTGATTACATATGGAACCCTGGACAGCTGTAAGCCATGTTCTAATTACATGGCTAACTTGAAGTTGGTGGTTTATTACCTATATACAGCTTAATGCTGTGTTCAGGCATAGTAGACCAAATATAGCTCTTCACTGTGGTATATTGGCCATACAGCATCCCCCTTTTGTCTCATGGCTTATATACTGTATATATTTCGTTTTCATGGGATAGTGGTCCCCCCGACATCTGTTAAAAGAAAATGATGGTAAAAGAATGAACAGAAGAATTACTATTTTTTGTTTGCCATGTTAAGCGTCACAAGTACAGCTGTTGATTAAAACATCCAGTACAGCAGTACAACAGAGCACATCTCATGAATTTGACTCCATCTTCAATGAGTTTGACTCCCTCTTTAATGAGTATGGCTCCCTCTTAAATGAGTTTGACTCTCTCTTTAATGAGCTTGACTCCCTCTTTAATGAATTTGGCTCCCTCTTTAATAAGTTTAACTCCATCTTCAATAAGTTTGACTCCCTCTTTAATGAGTATGGCTCCCTCTTAAATGAGTTTGACTCCCTCTTTAATAAGTTTAACTCCATCTTCAATAAGTTTGACTCCCCCTTTAATGAGTATGGCTCCCTCTTAAATAAGTTTGACTCTCTCTTTAATGAGTTTGACTCCCTCTTTAATGGGTTTGACTCTCTCTTTTATGAGTTTGGCTCCCTTTTTAATGAGTTTGTCTCCCTCTCTAATGAGTTTGACTCCATTTAAATGCCATTGAGCTGTGTCGTAGCCAAAGTACAGAGCGGTCATTGTTCCTCCAACTCCAAATGCATCTGGTCTGAGTTTACTAATCTTTCCTTATCTCTTATCACCTAGACGTGTTCCTGCTCTTATGAACTCTTATTAGCTACCGTTATCAGACATGAAGCACAGACATCCCAATATGAAGGCGTATTGTGCAACAGGGCTGTCCAGGACCATTTTCAGTTCAGTCTGGTTCATTTCCAGAGCAATATTTCAAATAATAGATTAAGTTTCAACTACCTGAATGGATTTATTCCTAACAAGCATCTGACTCCAACCCTAGTGCTAAATGATGCCATGTGACAGAACGTGACTAATGACTTGCAGAACGATGACATAATACACAGCATACTGTTCGCACAGCAGCACTATTTTGGCTGTTTCTCATTTGATTATACAACATTAGGCACAGTAGGAATGACCTATATCTCTCAGCACACAGAGAATGTAGACAACAGCAGCAACAGTAATCGCCAGTGGTCCTCAAACTCTACTCTGTGCCTCGAAGCCGAGTTGAATACCACTGATCTATGACAACCCAGTCTCAAATTCAGTTGGAAGTAGGTTTAGGTAATAGATTTGCTAATCGTATCATGCTTCTAGAAACGTATAAAGCCCCATGTTACTAAACCCTTTGTAAGTGCCTCCCACTGTTCTGCAGAGCAAGCTCCAATCAGAATGTCCTACATCATTTAAACACAATATGTATTTTGGGCCCCATTTAAAATTCGTCCTGTGAATTAACACAGTTTTTTATTGATTTGGTTGTTTTCTCTGGGCAGACATATGGGCCTATTCACATTAACACAAAATGTTATCATCACAACATTTCAATGAATAAAAATGTACGCAAAATTGAGGTAAAGTATTCTAAATTTACAAAGGGAATGTAATGCGCCAATAAAGCTTGGCGATACTTAAAAAAACTATGTTTTGCTTTGGATTACAGAGCTCGGGATTTTGCCTACCTGCTTGTTTAGTTTGCTATCTATTTTTTCATGAAATTAAGTTTGATTTCACTAATGAGCTACTTTATAAGAAATGTGTTGATTTGTATACAAATAAATACAATACAATGCAAAAATAATACAGCAACTGCATAGCTGCCTAACTGAAGGAAAATGATAGTGAGTATTTGTTACAAGATGTGATTGAAATGGATTCGGGTTGTGCTATTTTGCCACTGACAAACAAAGAAAATGCTCATAAAGTGAACGTGAAAATGAAATGTTTTCAGAGAGTGATGACAGAGTATCGGTCCTAAATTCACACCCTGTGCCCTATGTAGAGCACTATTTCACCAGTGCTCTCAGGCCTCCCTTCACATACTGTGTGCTACTACTGTATGGATGGAATAGGACTGCATTTGGGACGCTGAGGAGGGTACATGTGGCTATCCTCTGTATAAAACCCACACTTCTCCATGTCTAACGGATGGACAGAAACTCCCCTCTGCTGGCCGATGTTTGTACTTACAGCTCAAGACCGTTACAACAAATCTGATCAAAAAATATATTGTCCACTATTCATTTGGGCTTAACATGGATAAAAAGACTTCCTGCTAATTAATGTGTTTTGAAAAAAGATTGTAACTTTGGTGAAAAAGATTGTAACTTTGATGGGCTACATTTCTGTGGCTTAGAATTGTACAATGATTTTGCCTCTGGAAATGACAGGTAGCCCTACTGCTGAAACATTGCAGGTATTACCGCTATGTTATGACTGTACGTGGTGTACTGGAGCTGTGTTTGTTCAGTAAAAAACTATAAAAGGTGAGTAGCAAGATATAAAGTTATTGCTAAGAAAACAAACAATAGTTCAATTTTCAATGCTAGTGTCCAAAAAGTTACTCCTGTACTGAACATGAATTAAGGAGGCTTAATTCAGGCGGGTTACATTAGATTACATTCAACTTTATTGTTATTAAACAAAACAATACAATGAACAGCAGTTATCATTTAACCAGAGTTGCAAATAGAAGATGGCAGAAATGTACAAGTATTTACAAGTATTAAGTATAATGTATGCTCCAAGTGGGATGTATAGATGTGCAAGGAAGGAAAATGCAAGTACAAATGGCAATTCTGAATGTGCAAGAAGGCAAATTGAAGGTGCATGTGACACTGAAATGCAGGAATAGCAGCAATGAGGTTCCTGATGTAGATGTGTACATGTGGCAGCTGAAAACACCCTTATCAGACTTTGTCAAGCATTGTCAGAGAAAATGTACACACATTAAGTATACTTATTACAAGTGGGATGTGTAGATGTGCAATAAAGACAAGGCAATTAAAGGCAGTGGTGGGACAGCTGGTACTAAATGTTGGGCTGTGTGGGCCCAGGCCCACCAGAACCGAGTCCGGCCGTCCCCCATCCACCTCTGATCAAAGCATTGTGTTATTTCAGTGATCCCTGGCAGACACAGGCTGCCACCTCAGCACAATTCGGCCAATGGACTGTCACCAATGTGGATCCTTATTGGCAAATTCCCCTGAATCATCATTGGAGTTTACTGGCCCATTGTTTTGGGGCTTTGTTCCACACCCCTCTCTGACCACCCCTCCGACCCAAACGTCCTCTGTGTTTTGATATTGGGAAACATCAGGTGGCTTCATGACCAAAAACAAAAGAGGGATAGGGTATTCTTTTTGCTCTCTCTTCCTGAATATTCTCCACAAGCGGCGGCTGGTGGGAGAACCTTGAATTCTACAAGGCGGGAGGTCATACAGGTTCACGTCATGGGAAAAACACTATAGACAAATTCTGTTCAGCTCATGTAACATGGGGTATTCCCATGACCCTCTGCTTTGGAGGATGATCATTTGGCTCCCAAATGACTATTAAACAGGATTGAGTAAAGGGGCGTGGACAGAATAATGTGCTCTCCGCATTACTGATCATTTCAGTGGTGAGGATGCACCATATATAGTCAATTATTTTAAAATGTATTGTCAAATAATTGTTCTTTTGAGCTTTAAAAAGTGTGATTAGTTTCTTGAAGAAACAGTTAGTTCACACACGACCCATCCCCAATGAGTTCAATTTAGGTTTCGTCATCCCAAAATGTCTGTCTGTTTTAGTCCTATATTTGTATACAAAGTACATGTAGACATTTGGCCTCAAAACACGGTTCAGACATGATAACATCCTTTTCCATCCTGCAAACAGAGTTTGCCCAGTAAATAAAATAATGAAACAAAATACATTCAGCTCATCATAAAATTTTCAGATATGGCAATCGATCCAAACCCTGTCTTAGACTTAATGTCCATGTGATTTCTATAATGTTAATCAAGTCCTAAAAAAAATATGGCCAGCTGTCCAAAGTGATAAAACACTGCAGCATTTCCATCCTGCTAACTGACATAATGATACAGCACTGTGTATGAGGTCTTCTGTTTGTAAAACATCTGTGAGCCGCATGACCAGTGTTGGGGAACGTCACTTATAAAAGTTACTATTTACAGTTCATAGTTACAGTTCCCATAATATAACGTTCATTATTGTAGAAAGTTACTTAGGTCATCTCAAAGTTACTTAGTTACTTTTTTAAGATAAGTACTTTGATTCTTTATTTACGTGTTGCTCACTTATGCCCAGTTGGCAGACATTTAATAGGATATATAATGACATAGCCAGGTATTGCATAGTCAGTGTCAGTTACCAGGATATAATATTATCAATCATTAATCATTATACAGCAAGAGTGACCAATCCTATTGTCTCAAGCAGTCATTTTCCATGATGAGATACAACTTTGGCATCGAGTTTTTTAGTCAAAAATCTTTTAAAACTATAAATTATTTTGTATTGCAAGTGCCTCCACATTTTCAGGCCAGGCTTATTCTAGAGCCTACAATACTGACTTCAAAATTGATAAACTGCAGTAAATAATGAATAAAACAACAAAGAAAACTGCTGTTGCCTTGTACAATAACAAACATACCTTTAGGCCCATTGCAATTTGACATCTCTTTGCAATAATGATAATTAAATAATGTTTCATGACTTTATTCAGAGAGGAACAATTACTAAATCTGTTTTGAAATTATTACAAATATATCGTGTTTAGAAACAGAGCATGTATTTAGGACTTCTTCCAATCAACGTGCGATCAACGTTGTCCAACAGAGGATGATCTGCGATTGAACATTTGTGGTCTAGAGATTCCAAAGAAAGCAAAACAGCAACCTTGGCAATTAGTCGTACACGATGGTAATAATGATGTCGTCAAAACAGAAATCTGCTTCACAAGCCTGACCCAATCGTTACTTTGTCTAAATCTCAAATCGCATACTACTCACTACAAGTACCTACTTCGTGGTTGATTGTGAAGTACGTACTGTTTAGTATATAGTAAGCTAGTATGCCAATATTGGAGACGATAGGAACATTATCTTGTCATAAAATTTTCTCTACTCATGAACATTTCACGCCAAGTCTGAATGTTTAGCTACACGCCAAGTCTGAATGTTTAGCTACACCCCATCCAGCATTGTGTTAAACTGACTAAAGTTACTCAATTAGTTTACTTCCACCAGAAATAGCATCAATGAACTTTAGGGCTATTGCCACTGGTCGTTTAAATAGCTTATTAGCCAGTAATACTACTTGGAATAGTCATACGATTTGAGCAATTGCTTGCAAGATTGAGGACGTATTTTACACAGCCAAAACTGTCATTTCATGGCACAACAATGCCACAAGGGGTTGTGGTCCATATTACCTAAAAAAACATGCACAAATGCTTACTTCGAAAAACCACCAGAAATAGTAGACATTGCTGGAACCTTTGGCTTACTATTTTCTGAGTTGTATGGTTTGAGACTTACTAATCTTCTCACATACTAACCTGGCATACTCTATAGTATGCAAGTATGCGTTACCCCCAGCACCGAGCATGACAGAGCTTGCCTGTAAGGCTACCTCTTGTCACATGAACGTGAATCCCTCCAACAAGCCACCAATCTCTTAGACGCAACTCACCCTTCCGATCAACACAATCAACGGAATTCTAAGTAACCTGTTTACTCACTTGTTTACCATGAGCCCCACTATTTAGTCATGTTCAGTTGAATTTTTCCTTTGTGAGGTGTTTTTTTCACACCATAACTCTACTTAGCCTTTTGTATTAGTAAGCAAATTTATTTATATTGCATAAATCATACATAGAAGCTATTCAATGTGCTTTACAGTGAAAATAAAAATACGAAATGCAATGGAATTGAACTTGCATTACGATTGTTAAAATATAGCAGAATATACATTTAATAACAAAATAAATCAACTAGATAAATAAATAATACAGCATGGTAATAAAGCACAGAATAAGAAAATATAAATAATAAAACAAAGAAAAATATAAGGAAGCTATAAAAGCTGCCTATTAAGTTTACGTGATAAAAACATAGGAAGCTAAAAGGCTCACAGTGTTGTACAGTTTAAGTGCTCAGTTATAGGCACGTGAAAAGAGAAGTGTTTTAAACAAGGATTTCAAAATTCTTCTGGTAGTTTAATCCAGTTATGTACAGCATAACTGTTAAATGCAGCTTTTCCATGTTTAGTTTGGACTATGGGCTTTACTAGCTGACCTGAGCTCTTGGATCTAGGAACCCTGCTCGATTTATATTCTTCAAACATATCAGAAATGTATTCGGGTCCTAAACCATTCAGAGATTCATAAACTAAAAGTACCACTTTAAAATATATTCTGTAACTGACTGGAAGCCAATGCAAAGATTTAAGAACCGGAGTGATGTGCTTTGTTCTCTTGGTCCTAACATTCTAGCAGCTGCATTCTGAATGAGCTGCAGCTGTTTAACTGTCAACCCAGCAGCTGTTTTACAGTCAACCCTACTAGAGATAAAAGCATGGATGAGCTTCTCTTGGTGTTTTTGGGACACCAGGCTTTTGATTCTGGATATATTTTTTGATGATAGAATGCTGTTTTGGTGACTGATTTTGATATGACTGTTAAATGTGAGGTCTGAGTCTATCAGAACATCAAGATTACACACTTGATCCCTGGTTTTAAGGGCCAGAGAAACCAGCTCTTTACTAATACTTGTTCTTTTATTTTTGTTGCCAAATACAATAATCTTAATTTTAGACCATTTTTGTTCACACAGGTATTTATGTGCTCTGTACAGTGACACAGAGGGTCTATTGAGCTGTTGTCATACTGTTCGGAGCCACATATATTTGAGTATCATCGGCTTAGCTGGGGTAGTTAATGTTGTTGTTCTGTAGAATTTGGCCCAGAACGTCTTTCAAAAGTGGCAACGATCGAGGAACCCCTGTATACACGGTCCAACTGGAAACATTTCTTAGAGAAGTTGGTTACACTTTACCTGCTTGATTATATTTTGTAAAGGTGGAAACCATCATATTGTAGGTGTTGTAAACTGGAGGTTCGGCAACAAAAATTTGCGAAAATGTAATTTTGGTCATCATGTGACATCAACAGAGAAGATAAGACTGTAATGACATTTACCTTAAAAGATGATCAAAACATGTATTAGAAAGCCACAACCCTAAAAACCAACACCTCTCCGGAGTTCCCCCAGTAACCAGTTGATACTTTGAACCATTAAAGTAAACTAACCAACAGACTCAACAGACAAAAAAATTTACCACTGGCAGAGGTTCCCGGAGGAATTCCAGGATTTCCCTGAGGATCTCCAGGTTTATTCAAATCCCAACGAACGTGATAGTTGTACATTGGAGTCGAAATGCTACTAATTTGACATTGTGTTGTAAAATCTATGAATGTGTCTCACTACCGTCAATTGGCCTTTTGAGTCTAACATTCAATCAAGAACAGAGGAGGTAAACAAAAAGTCACACATGCCTTCTGACTGGCTTTTCAGCGTACTCGTTTCTTTATTTATTGATACAACCAATCACTTCTGACATCCCACGCTAGTGGTCTAAAAGTCCTGAACACGGCGGAGGGAGCCCACGATGGCCTGCATGGCGCCCCACTCAGGGTAGCGTCTGTACTCTCCTCTCTCCAGCAGATACTGGCGCCCCCTGTAGTTGGGGTGCTCGTAGAAGACCCAGGCGCCATCCACCACGTTGGCGGAGTGCACCTCATGGTGCCGGAAGCGCTCGGGCAGATTTGGGACATCCTCGCTAAACTCCATCATCTGACCGGAGTAGTCAGGGCGTTCGTACAAGCGGATCCTGTGCATTCCCGAGGTCTGCAACGCAGTCGGAAAACACAGGCGAAACTTAGCGGAGCATAGTTTACCTGTTTACAGGCCTACGGACGTATTACTCTGTTAGGGAACAATCTGCAGACTTCTTATAGGTCATCAGTAGAATGAGTATCAACTATAACACCGCTCATATGGGGCACCGAAATCAGATCAACAACTGTGCCGTTTAAAAGCACATTTATGCGCTATTACGACTATATGGATGTTTGGGCATTAACTTTTGTGCGTATGCGTGTTCCCCTGCGTGTGTTTACTCACGTTGATCCCTTGTGGTTTAAGCAACGAGTAGCATTTAGCACAGATCACATCACAGTGGCTTGACTTACGTGTCTGATGAGACGGCAGGAGCGGATGGTGTCGTTGTAGCCCATCCAACGCTGGAAGTCCGGGTATTCTCCCCTGCCCAGAATGTACTGTGACCCCAGGTAGTTGGGCCTTTCGTAGATCACCCAGTGCCCACTGTCCACACGGATGGAGTTGCAGCGGCTGAAGTGGGAGCTCAGTTCGGGGCAGTCGCTGCTGCACTCGTAGTGGCGCCCCTGGAAGTTCCTGTCCTCATAAAAAAAGATCTGCAAGAAGGAGCGTTGTTACTCTACAAGGACATTGTTTAAAAGAAAAAGGGTCAGGAATACACACACAAAACCGGCGCAAATGCCGGCGTACATTCTGCATGCGCGCACACATACAACACACAATGTACACAGAAAGGCACAGACCTTCCCCTGCATGTGGTCCATGTTTGGATGATACTATTCAACACTACTCTCCACACAATGAAAAATATCCCTCTAGACATACACGGTAATGTAATGTAGAGACACTGGCCCCGGCTGACTTTTATATGCGTATGACATTGAAACGCACGGCCAGTAGATTCATTGTCATGTAAATGAGGCCCACCTTTAAACTTGAGCACAACAGCTGATGCTGCGCTTGTTTTAAAATACGATGGCGTTCTGCAAAGTTTAATGGACCATTGTACGGACGCTGACCTTTTCATCCTACTGAGCCTGATTCCAGAAAAGATTTATTTATCCAATAAAATGGCTGCCAGAACATTGATATTAGTCTGAATACATTGTGCTCTCTGGCATTGGCCGTTTGGCATTATCCTAAAGCCTGCCGGGACATACATGTGATGGGGTTATAATGCCTTGTAAGAAGTCCCTAATGATATTGACTGAATATCGGTCATTTCATGCCAGTTGAAATGTTGTACAATATAAAAACACATAACAATAATAAAAGTGTTGAACCAAACATAATAGATCATACATGCTTACAACCAGTTATAACCCATTTTATTATGCATCTGTTTGACAAATAAATCATGTACAATAACCAACTACCTTCCTTACAGTCTCTAAAAATGGGACTTAACAGCCTGTTGTTTCTCTGTTATAATTTTTCTTTACGTTTTTAACAGTTTTCATAAGCAGTACAAATACTTATTGTTTTTTGAGGAAGAGAAATTAAATGAGACCAAAAAGGACCAAATACATACACAACCGCTTTAGTCTTTGTAAGGTTCATGAATAAATAATATTAATAAGCTAAATATATACAACATTCTCATTTACATTTAAGTAATTTTTTTGATTTTCTCACCCAGAGCAAATATTCCGAATGCACACATTCCAAGTTGGAATCAAACCCACAAGATGGAGTTGATAGGATCATGCGTTGCCAACTAAAAACATTTTTAAAAAGAGACAATTAATTACTATGACCTAGGACTTTTTAAATAGTACTGATGAAATGTAGCATTGGGAAAATAACAGTAGAAATACGTTTCATGATATGAACGTCACATTGTCTGAACCTATTGCTTTTCAACACAATTGTATTGTTTTTCTTACACAGTAGTAATTAGCCATTGGTAACGTGCTGTTCTGCTTGACCTGCAGGTTGGATTTTAATCTTTGGTGTTGATGTTTCTAGTACATCTGGATGCGATATAGCCCACTTTGACAAGCTTGAAGCCTGGTAGTCCCTCGTGAAAGATGATCTGAGACAATGGTTTCCAACCTTATCGGTTTCTGTACAACTTACTGAATTTTGTCTTGCACTGAGTACCCCTGAGAAATACCTTAGTGTGCTTTTTAATATTTAGTCTATGGTCTCATGTATCTTCTCATGCACCCCCTTTGGATAGGCCAAGTTCCCCAGGGGTCCTAGTATCTCTAGTTGGGGAGTTTTGATTGTAAAATCTATAGTAATATGGAAAGAATTAAGGCACTCTCAGAAAGTGATACACCAATAAGATGCAGAATGCATTATCTATGCAGCAAAAAATAAGCTGACATTGAGGATGCTGTTTATCAATGTACCTGTAATCAAGACGTCAATTGTCTTCTAATGCTTTTTGTTTAAGAAATGTCAAATTCTAGCTTAATTCAAAACATGAGAGAAATTGTGATTAACAACAGCAAAGCCTGTGATGAACTTCTGTTCATTGTTTGTCAGACCTACATTGTTTGACAAATCAAATTTGACTGTCCTATATACCACAATACATCATATTAGTTACGCTGAAGCTATAAAGACATAAGCAGTTTTTCTTTGTAAAAGTTACTGTAAATTGGTAAATTTGTGATTTTGCTTTGTGAATAACTTGATGTGATAGCTCAATCATTAGCATTACATGACAATTTAATTACTGTAAGCTGTACACTAAAACCCCCCACTAATAACAACTTTATACACAGCCAGGACAATTAAAACAGACATTGTACTGAGAACTGTTTGAACTGGTAATAAGTCAATCGGCAATTTAAATATTTATCCAGGCTCATCACATTGTTCGGATCTGATACCCCGATCCACCAACAAAGGAATATGCAAACACTGTACACTCGGTTGACCACAACAACGGCATCAGAGGACATTTTCATACCAAATGTCTGTCAAAGGAAATGCAAAAAGATCTGGACTGCACAAAAGGACCATGAATCTCTGTATTTTGTACCACTGCTGTTGCTGACAGTAAAGCATGAATTATAGCGTAATATTTGTGTTACTGATTTGATCCAGTGTCTTTCACTCATATTTATGAACATAGCCTATAATCATGAACCAGAGCAGTAAGTTGTTGGGTGTTGGGGGAAATCCCTATACAGAAAATGACTGTGATGGAAGGATAAAAGCACAAAACTAAACTCAAACACTTGAATTGGTGTACTGCTATCACACATTTCCCTAACTGTAGGGACACAGACCTGCAAAGATATCACTGTATTATTCAAATAGCAGGTTTCTTCTTTGTATAAATAAAAAATATATTTGTTTAATTTAGTTCTGATAATTAGTCATTTATTTTGATGGATTTTCATTGCATTTAAATGTCTATACCTCCCTCTGCATACTGGAGGAAACTTCAGAAGGCTGGAGATTCAGAAGGCTGGAGAATGTGACTCTAGGCCTCCTTTTGCATTTTTCTGATTTTCTACACACCATAATCCACCCTTTTATAGGATTTTTATTCTTATGAAATTGTATGTTAAAATTACAACATTGAATTATCATTATTGTATAAGTCTCCATCCCTCTTATAACATATACCAATTATTTTTGATTTAATTGACAATTTACCTTCGGATTACACATATTAATTGGCCTGTGCTAAATGGCATGTGTTAGGTTTCTATAGGATCTCTTTGTTGGGTAATAAATGGCAGGACCAAATTTGCCCAAACCATTAGCCCAAATTGGGAGCATTCACAAAAACAGAAGTAGAAACATTAGTGTTGTTGAATGACACAAATCAGGGAATGGGTATAAACATTCCATAAGCCTTCTTAATAGTTAAGCCAATTATTGAGAGGTGTATTGAATGTGTATAAAGTAGGAGACTGATCGAATTGGCAACCAAGAGGCCAATGACAACTTTCTCAGAACTACACGCTTTAATGGCCAAGAATGGTAAGACTCTACAAGTGAGAGTATCCCAAGCACTCCATAAATCTGGCTGGCAAATTAGGGTGAAGGAGCCAATACTCAAGAAGCCCCACCTTAGTCCCAGTTTGAAATACACCAAACAATACTGAAGATTCTGTAGCCATGTGGTAAAAGGCGTTGTGGTTGCATACATTATTTGGTCTAAATGCAAAGTGTTACACTGGGCATAAACACAACATGGAGCATCAGCTAACAAACACCACCCCATAGTGGCAGCATCATGTTTTCAGGATGGTTCTCAGCTTCAGAAATCGCGGTGCCTTTTAGGATAGAAGGGAGAATGAATGGATCAGTGCACAAAAAAGCCCTTGAGGAAAATCTGTTGCCCTCAGGAAGGAAGCTGATACAGGGAGGAAGTAAAATGTCCTGCATGGCAATGACCTGAAGCACACAGCCAAAGCTACAATGAAGTGGCTAAGAAATAACAAGGATAAGGTCCCTGAGTTGCCCTGTTTTAGAACCCCTACCTAAATCCAATAAAAGATATGTGACCTGACGTTTGCTGTCCATCCATTGGGAACCTCTGAATGAGACCTGTGTTTGAATCTGGCTCTAGCTCCAGGGTCCCACTGGGGGTGATGCTATTTTGCCTGGACCATCCAGGTTTTGAGGATAAGTGATCTGGTAATACATTGTGGCAGATTGGGTGCCTGTGAGCTTAATAAAGGAGAGTTTGTTCCTTCTGGCGCATTAAGTTTAAACAAACAGTTTCTTAAGAACCACAATGCTATCAGCTATGCTTCACAGGACACATATCTGGACAGTGGATATCACTAAAGTTCCTCAAGGAACTTATTTAGTGATATCAAGGATCTTGGCAGTGCTTGCCAGTTATTTAAAGAGAACGGTCAAATATTATCAAATTTTGTCATGCAAAATGGTTGAGACCTATCATGAAAGACTCACTTCAGACAGTGGTGCTTTCACCAAGTCATTACTCAGGGGTGGAGACTAACCCAGTTAGAATATTACATTTCTAATATATAATTGTTCTACCAAATAAAGAAATCCCTTCAAAAGTGTGGACTATGGTATGTAGATATGGGGAAAAAATCTTATAGAAATGCATGATACTCTAAGGGGTGTAGGCGTTATAGGCACTGTATTATTATTGGTTCTTCATCAGGATAATCAATATAGACATATTGAATAGCATGTCACATTCTAGGAAACTATGCTCCTACATCATCACATTATTTTCACACAGCTAATAAAAAAATCTTGTAGACTTGGTATGGAGGCATGGAACTGTGAATCCATTAACCCAAGGACAAGGAATCTATGTGTACCTCAGTAAATAACAAAACGCATTTCAGACTTTAGCAAATCGTAAAATGTTTATTGAATCATTACACACAGACTCCAGGAACAGAGGACATCTTGCTCCCACGCCTATCGTTGCTGTGCCTGCCCTCTTGAACCACTTGAAGGTCAAAGGTCACAGGGCCACTAGAACTCCGTGATCCTGCGGAAGGAGCCCACTCCAGCAGATGTTGCTCCCCAGTCAGTGTGACGGGGGTACTCCCTGCGCTCCACGAAGTACTGCCTTCCCCTGTAGTTGGGCAGCTCGTAGAAGACCCAGGCGCCATGGACCACAATGCACGAGTACACCTCGCGGAACTTAAAGGCCTCGTAGACCGAGGGGCAGTCCTCCGCCCACTCCACCATCTGACCACCAAAGTCCGGCCTCTCATAGAGCCTCAGCTTCCACGTGTTTCCATACTCCTAGGAGGGTGTGAGGGGAAAAAGACAAACAGAAAGGGGTTGGAGTTTATCGCTCCTTGTAACAAATCTATAATCTGCATTTGAATGTTCTGGGTAATATATACAGTAGGCAGCAGTGTTAGCTGGATAGTATGGAAGCTGGTCCCTGTGCATTCTTGTTAAACATTAATCAACCACAAAATGTAAGCCGTTCTCCAATATTTTTTTAACAACAATTCTAAATAACCTCTGAAATAGCATGGCATTGTAGGTTGTCAATTTTTTGTGTTATCTTTTGTGAAAGATATTAAGCATATAATGAAAATTGCCCTTTAAAGGTTTCTTGGCATATTCCCTCCTAAAGTGATGGCCATGGAGGGAACTGCTGCCAAAAATGTCTGCTTTTGTCTGCTGGTATTGTCTGTTGGATCGGCTCTGATTATAGAGCTGTGTGTTATTGTTTGATGCATTCCGGCCCTGAGATCCTCTTAACCCTGTATAAAACTCTATCTGTAACATAGACATTTGTACAATATTAGACAACAGCAGTATAAGCTCACCTCCTAGGATGTTATATCGTCGTATTTGTATATATACATTTCAGAAAAAATTATTTTGTCATTTCGATATTGCTTAATAAGCGTCTGCAATGAATGGGAAACAAATGCTTCTGTGTTACTCAAATTTGAAGATGAACATGGACATGCGAGGAATAACCTTACGTTTTTGATGGAACGGCAAGACTTGATGCTGTCATTGAAGCCCATCCACTGTTGGTTATCAGTGTACTCCCCTGGACTCAGGATGTACTGGTAGCCCGCGTAGTTAGGTTTCTCATAAAGGACCCATGCCCCACTCTCCACTCTAACCGAATTGCAGCGGCTGAAATAGGAGTGCAGGTCGGCACAGTCGGCGCTGCAGTCATAGCAACGGCCCTGGAAATTCTTCTCCTCGTAGAATGTGATCTAAGGAAGGAAGGAACAGTCTGCGGTGAGTTTTAGATAAAAAGGTACCGCGTATTGCATTCCGCCTGTATTCAGAATGTATTCTCAAAGACATCACGTTTCTATGATCACTTTATATATTTTGTTTTTTGCAGGTATATGAAGAGTAACGGCTCCCTATCAATGGATATAAAAGAATATAAATGTCAGTGCTCAACATTTACAATGTATAACAAGTATATACTGAATATATATGTTTTGAAGTTCTATCATCCCTGACATATAGGCTGCCAACTATTTTCTAATGCCTCACCTTGACCATTTTCCAGCCCTGTAAATTACTTTCTTGGTGGCAGCACTGTCAAGGCATTTATGTTTAAACAAAATGTGCAGAGTCTGGAAACCCTTTGATATCCAAATGAGCCTGATTTGCATATCAGCAAAATGGTTTGGACTTGTTTGATTTCTCTTTTGTTACAATCTAATGACTCAATATCAAACAATTGCCGGAACCAAGAATGTAATGGAGTGAATGTAATAAAGATAACATTCAAAGGAAACGTTTGGTTTATCATTATTTATTCGAATCTTTGGATTGTGCTTCTTATTCCACTACACTGTACAGGAAAATGGATCTGATCAAGTATCATGTTCGGCTTTTCTGTATGAAGTTAATGCGCTTTTTTGCTTTTTTTGCAAACATCTGTAATTTTCCTTCTATTTTAGTTGATGCCTGATGTTGACCAGCAGATGTTGACATTGGCGAGACATTTTCTCCGCTTAATTCTGTGAACAGATATTTCAAGAGTCACTTCATACTGATTGGAGGTGAAATCATTCCTTGCAAAAAACTGAAGAGGATATAGACAAAAGAATAGCTAATTGAACTCTGACCTCAATATTGAAAATACTGGAATATTTGCTTTTACTTATACTTCTAGATTATTGTTATATAACTGTGAATGTTTGAATGCAGTTTTTCCTTTGTACTCATCATATGGGACAAACTAATTGCTGTAAAATACCCCAAACAATAAGGGCCGGACAAACCCATTTTGGAGCTCGGCGCACAAACCTCAGAGCCCTACATATAACTAACTATATTTCAGGATATTGCAATGGTGCAGACAGAAAAAAAGCAGGTTTATAACGCTGTTTTTCAAATTTTGTAGAAAACTTGGCAGTTTTAAAGCTAATTTTCTAGAAGGCATTAAAAATATTATTTATTAATCTATATTCCTGAATTCTCTCTCGCGCCCTCTCTTTCTCTCTCTCTCTCTGTCTCTCCCTCACTCTCTCTCTTTCTCTCGCTCTCTCTCTCTCTCTCTCTCTCTCTCTCTCTCTCTATATATATATATATATATATATATATATATATATATATATATATATGACGTATAATGTAGTTTTTGGGAGCACATGCCTGGCAGGCCTGATCAGTAACCTGGCCCTGCCGATTAGTAGAGATTAGTAAAGTTGTCAAGCATTCACTCGGTCATTAGTGATTGCTTTGCTGCATGCTTTTATCAATGCTGTAAACTGTTTTCTTACTGGGCGTTCCCCTGACCTCTGTTCCCCTATAGGCTGAGTCAATGTAGGTTTAACCAAGCATGACCTTGTAACCCCATCTGCTCCCAGGATTGTTGACATGTACCTTTCAAAACAGTTGTCATGGTGACATCAACATTATCCACTCCGAATTCTCACGCTGCTGAGATCATATATTGTACACGGCTTCACTCTGAAGGAACTGAGTTACATAAAAGTCAACATTAAGGCTGTATAAATGTCTTCACATCTGTGAAGACATTTTGAGCAAATACTTTTTTCTTTTGCTTTGTGTAT
Source organism: Esox niger (assembly GCA_016801105.1). Classification (NCBI taxonomy): domain Eukaryota; kingdom Metazoa; phylum Chordata; class Actinopteri; order Esociformes; family Esocidae; genus Esox; species Esox niger. Next base: position 37,000 of record JACXGJ010001042.1, on the reverse strand, counting down.
TTTAAAATCAATACATGACCATTAAGTAAAATATTTTTTACCAAACAATTTAATGAAAAAAATATTCCAATCTATTTCATACTCTAAACTAATGATGGACTCTTCAAATGCATGCTTATTTCAAATAAATATCTTAACAATTATTTCAAAATATGCTTGGAAAATATGTTAAAAAACATTCTGTAAATTGTTATGATCCCATAGCAATTTCAGTCTTTATGCCCACGCATGTTTCCATACTTGTGCCAGGCAAGGGCACAGCTGCACAAAATCAGCAGCAAGAAGCATCCTGCTTATTCATCAGGTTCTGGAATTTGAATGACAAAAAGCTATTTGAAAGCGTATAAAGTATAAAAGCCACGATAAGCATGGTCTATTGGACATCATCCCAGTGCTGCATCTAAAAAACACCATGGGCAAGGTACAGTGGGGTTTTGCCAAATTACATTCGCTTTTCAGCCTAATGCTTTGGCAATCTACTTTCTTCTCATGTATTTATTTATTTTGTTATGCTATGCAATTGTTGTGTTTGGACCTGACCCAGTCTTACTACCTGACTGTTGAACATTTCAGCATTTAAGACTGAGATTATGTAGGCCTGACTGGTTCTTTTTCCATTCCTACATTATACAATTTCATTTTAAAAATACTTATGCCAATAACTTGCTTTCGTACTTCTGACAAAATAAATCATTTATGTATTAATGTGTATTTAATTAGTTGATTAAAATAACGCCATCTCTTTTAATGTGGTTGCTTTAGATCATCTTCTACGAGGACAGGAACTTCCAGGGTCGTTCCTATGAGACCAGCTCTGACTGCCCTGAGCTGACACCCTACCTGAGCAAGTGCAACTCCTGCAGGGTGGAGAGCGGCTGCTTCATGGTCTACGACCGTTCCAACTTCCAGGGAAACCAGTACTTCCTGAGGAGAGGGGAGTACACTGACTACCAGTGTATGGGAATGACAGACTCCATTCGCTCCTGCCGCATGATCCCTCACGTAAGATGTCTCCATATCGCAACAACGTATACATGACGTATCTACACTGCATCAAAGAAATAACTGCATAATACAATGTTCTATGTGACCGTTGTCACACTGTTTTATAATATATAATTATCTAAAGAGACAATGTTTGTTTTTTATTTGATAAGCTTCATATTTAAATGTGTCTTTTAAAAAAATTTACAGCACAATGGACCATTCAGGATGCAGGTCTACGAGAGGGAGAACTTCGGAGGTCAGATGCACGAGCTGATGGACGACTGTGAGTCCATTCAGGAGCGCTACCGAATGTCAAACTGCCAGTCCTGCAACGTGATGGACGGCCACTGGCTCATGTACGAGCAGCCCCATTTCAGAGGCAAGCAGGTGTACGTGAGACCTGGAGAGTACAGGAACCTCAGAGAGATGGGAAACAGCTCCATGAATAGGTATAGCTCCATGAGGCGTATCATGGATTCCTGTGAGGGTCAGAGTAATTGATTCTGACATTTCTATTGTCCTTACATTCTGAATAAATTTCCTATAATAGAAACACGTGTCATTGTTTATGTACGAACTTGCCTTGACTTCTTACGTGAAGTAAATGATCATATTTTTTCATGTTTCCTTTCTTCTTTGTTAGAGATGTTTGTTGTGGAGAGTATGTCCTCAAATGTAGAACTTGTTCACTTCTAACAAACAAGTAGTGCAACTAAGTTTTTCTCAAACCGAACATAATGGTATATACTGCCATATTAGTGCATTGGTGAAGGTGCCTCGCAACTGAAATGTTTACAAGAACATTAGTGTCTAAACATAAAACATTTTTTGCCCACCAGGCAACAGAATAAAGGATGATCAATATGAAAACAAATAACATGATAACATCTTGGATTGAACTTAAAAATAATTTGATCCAAAACAGCTACATAAAAATAGATATAATGTGTGGGAATATCTACTCAGTTTATAAAGCCAAAGAAAACATTGATATCTATACTGCCCAAAAATATATTTGCAATGTTTTAGCCCTTTTCTACCATCCCTATCAACTGTCCAACTCATAATGCCATTAATTTCTTGATGACTTTTGTTTTTATCTAAAGGGTATCCCAAAGGAATGTCGTCAACAAAGCTGATACATTTCAGAAACAACCTAGGGGTGAAGCAGAATTTCTGCTTCAGGACAAGTCACTATTGGTATCCACTGGCACAACTCTTGGACAGCAATTTTATATACTCGTAGTGCTTGCTTTCAAAAAGAAAAGCTAGTTTTGCTATGACACCAAAACTTGGTAATAATACATGCTTAGTTCAAGATAAGTACTACGACTACATTATCATCACTGAGGATATTAAGAAGCATCACTAACAACAAAATGTACTACACAATACCAAAGGACCAGTTTTATAAAATACATCACCAGCAAATGAACTAATGTCAGCAAGCAACTAGGTAGTAAAACGAACCAAATACTCGGCTATTCCATGCACCCACAATACTCCATGACATTACTATTATATATGCATGCTTGTTTACTTCCGAAAAACATGGCTAGCTAGCTAAGTTAACACCAAACTGTATAAAAATACAAAACAGGCACAGGAGGGTGCAACCAAAACGTATAGCTTTACCAAGACTGACCTGAGTTTTTTTCTGTGAAATAATCTTATTTCCCAGACAAATCTGTCAAAATGTACAGAACGTCTGGTGAAACCTTCATGAGTCAAAAAGAAGGCAATCGTGTGAAATTCCCAGCACTATAGATATTAGCTAAATTAGTCTAGTCCATCAATCATTATTCTCCAACAAAGCTTTCACCCATTTGATATGTACAGAAGTGCTAATCAATATGTCATAACATTGTTGTGGGATAGCTCAGTGTACAACTGTCTTGATACTGCTCTGATTCGGGGCTAAACAATGCAATTACAGCTTTGGTGAAACTTGTCCATTGTGATGAAATGTTACTACAGCTGCTAAATTACTAGCTCATTGAAGGAACATCACATTTGGCGTTGTGGGCTGCAGATAATCGACATAAAGATACTACACATTATTTGTTTGGAGCCATACCTATTTTTGCCTTTTCAATTTTTGATTAGCTAATAGTCAAAATATTCTAAGTACTTAATTAATTCATAACCATACAATTATATGGTCACTCGCAAAGGCCAACTTTGACAACATCTCAAAGTCATGCCAAATGGGCAAATGGTTGCACCGTATCAACCCTTAAGTAGAAGACATTGTACAGATATCTTGCTGGTGAAAAAGCAGTTGAAAAGATGTCTTTCAAATATTTTGCACAGTTGCAAATGCAAACTTTGAAAGCTAGCTCAAACCTAGTTAGAGCTGTGAAATTTGGTACACAAGTCCATCCTCTGGGAGTAGAACTTTAATATCAAGGATGCATAAAGGCAGCCATGAGGAATGTTCCACCAAATTCAGATTTTTATGGGAAAACTTAGAACACTACTCCTTTAGTACCAAATGTGCGTCAAACAACATGGCCACTTCAAATCAATGAACACTGGAGTGAGCATCTGGCACATGAATGCATAAAAATCAACCACATGTTTTTATCTTTTGATCTGTTTAATATTTGGCACACAAGCTCAGGTAAAGTAACTCTGATGTAAGGGTGAATTTGGCCACATAGTGGGGCAATAGGACAGGGCAAAACACATTCATGCCATGTCATTGGCACATAATGGCTTTATTTTCTGGGATTGAGTCAGTCAATGCTGATATTGAATTGTGATATTTGACCAACATGATAAGCAGTAATGAAGAAGTTCATCTTAGAGAAATATATTGTCTTTGTCCTGCTAGCTAACATTTTTTACATTTCTCTTGGCTTTCGAATGTGCTGCTACCATCTCTCACAATTTGCCTTCATTAATGGGCCTCTTTTTGAGTAAGTGTATAATTTCTCCACTTTTTAAGGGTATTCGCTTGCTGTCAGAAATCAGATTTTAATTACACCTGGTGATGCAATTGTTGTACATTTTGTTCTGAAAGAACTTGGGTACATCAGATGAATTGAAAATGAATATTTTTATTAACTTAAACACAAATGCTTCAACAGGAATCCATGATACGTCTCATTGACATGAATCTACTCATGGAGCTGTTTCCCATCTCTCTGAGGTTCCTGTACTCTCCAGGTCTCACGTACATCTGCCTGCCTCTGTAGTGGGGCTGCTCGTACAGGAGCCAGTGGCCATCCATCACATTGCAGGACTGGCAGTCGGACATACGGTAACGGTCCACGATGTTCTCACAGTCGTCATTCAGCTCGTGCATCTGGCCTCCGAAGTTCTCCCGTTCGTACAGTCTCATTCTGAATGGTCCCCGGTACTGTCGGTAAACAATGATAATATCTTAGAAGGACATCAAATATGCAGGATCACCTATTCAAGGTACAGCTTTGTTAAAAGAATGTCACAACTTGTTGATCTGACGTCACGGGAATGGTCTACTTGCTCGAGAACTTACGCTGGGGATGTGACGGCAAGATCTGATGCAGTCACTCATGCTCATGCCCATCAGGCGCTGGTTGTCGGGGTACTCTCCTCTCCTAACCATCATCTGATGACCCATGAAGTTGGGGCGCTCGTAGACCATGAAGCAGCCGCTCTCCACCCTGCAGGAGTTGCACCTGCTCAGGTAAGAGGTCAGCTCTGGGCAGTCCGAGCTGGTCTCGTAGGAACGACCCTGGAAGTTCCTGTCCTCGTAGAAGATGATCTGCGTAGATGAGCGCATTAAATGAGTCCGTAATCACCGCCCTCACAGAATGACTATGACGTTTTTCTTAAGGTTTTCTTTGAGACGCCCTGCTGAATGGATAGTGCCAGAAAGAAAGGCGTGAAGACATTGTGGCACTTACCTTGCCCATGGTCATGATGGTGGTGATCCTAAAGCTGATCCGATCTCAGATGGAACACTGGACCATCAACCTCTCTACCTTTTATACCTTGGATAGCGTTCACATCTCCATATGCATTGTACTAGAATCCCATGAGTCATCATTTTATATTGTGCCGCAGAGCAGGGCCATATGGGGTCATGTTTCTACCTTAGCCTAGCTACACTTGATCTCCCCCCAAAATGTTTTTTGTATTATTAGTGATATTAAATGGATTATTATACTGGATTATTACATTTTTATTGAATCTAAAAATGTATAAAAGCTGTATTGTTTTATGAATGTTTTGTTAACCTGTTAATGATTTTGCTCTCTGATTGGTCAGAGGCAAAGAAGAACCAGCAAGATTGGAAACTGATGTTATCATATAATAATCGGTCTTCCTCCAAGATAGTCTTAAAATAGTCACATTGCTCAAATAATAACTCGCAATATATAATATATTGTCCTTCTGCTAAAACCTCATTTGTTTGAGTTTAATCGTAAACATCTTATAATTTCTTTCAATTAGTTAAAAAGGCATTCTTTTTGTTTGCTAGAAAGCTAACCTTTATGGTAGCAACAACACTGTAGTAATATATTTGTAACCAAACTGCAACAACACAGAACTGTCAAATGTGACCTCAGATAATATATATAAAAAAACAAAGAATTCAAATAAACCGGTCAGAAATACCTAAAGGAAGGTGTAAGAGTCTGCTGTGCAAACATTTAAGTGCACAATAAATGAATGGCAGGGAAAATATGATGTTTGTGCATCTTAAAACGAAGTGTTACTGAATGTTAACAAGGTCTAACGAAGTTGATTGTGTTTGACCCAGTTCAAATGAACTGTAACTGTAGTTTGCCAGCACAAACCACTGACATACGAGGTACATGAATAGTTCAAGCCCAACTGATTCTACAGAATGTTCGATATCTAGTGAATACAGAACAACGTGGAAGAAATATGTATGTCATGGCCCCAAAGCAGCATTCGACATCCAGTAATAACTTATTGAGGTTTACAGTGAATACAATCACCACGTGGGCCTGGTGATGACTCGTGCATTTCAACACAAAGGTGTGCAAGGTGCCTGGTGGACCCAAAGCCCATATAAAAGGACTCCTCGCTGCACACAACACACCGTGCCAACTACGCGTCATCTAATCGAGCTTAACCATCAAGCTAATCCACCGTCACCATGGGAAGGGTAATACAAAGCGCCGGATACGTGTTGGGGCGGCTGGCCAATGAAAACTCATTTAATTCAAATTAAATTGACAGGTCTAGCATCTAAAACCCCAAAATCTTTATCAAATTCATTTAAATTTTCAAGCCCGGTTTTGCTAATAATGAAACTGGTTTTGTAGTTTCATGGTTGTTGCATGTTCTATACAAAGTTAAATACTGACAACGATAGTTTTTGTTATTCGTTTTAGTTCATTAATAATGAACGATTAATTCAGAATATTGTAATATACCAATCAGTTACTGCTTTTAAAACAATATCCATTATGGTTTTCATTACATAGTTCAACAACATGGCCCAAAATAAATTTACTCTATCAAATATTTCTTTGTAAAACACCTTATCTTTTTCAGAGATTATATATCTTGTGGGAACTACTTTAATGTCAACTACTATAATGGTGTGTTATCAAAATCCTAACCCTAACCTAACTTGTTTACAAACCCTTTCAGATCACCTTTTTTGAGGAAAAGAACTTCCAGGGTCGCAGCTATGAGTCCAGCAGTGACTGCCCAGATCTCAACATGTACCTGAGCCGCTGCCAGTCCGTCAGGGTGGAGATGGGCTGCTTCGTCATCTACGACCGCTCCAACTACATGGGAAACCAGATGTTTCTGAGGAGGGGCGAATACGCCGACCTCCAGCGTATGGGTTCTATGATGGGCATGGGTGGCATGACCATGATGGATTCCATCCGTTCTTCTCGCATGATCCCAATGGTAAGACGCCCTTTTTGAAGTGGCTTGGATGATGACATTTCTCGCTAAATGAAGCATTTGTCAAAAGTTGCTCCTGGATAGCGGTAAAGTTAAAATGATAATACAAATACAATAAAAGGCTTTGGTTTGGTAGGGCACACTGTAGTAATTTTTTTAATGAAAACTACAATATCTCTTTCAACTAGTTAAGTTCAGGTAGTTTTAAAGCAGTTTTTCTCTACTTTGCATCATCTACCTTCCTGTGTACCAGTCATGTAACAGTCAATGAGAACAGTATGTCCTGGAAACACAGATGACACAAATGCAAATAAAAGGCTACATTCTCTTCCCAACAGCATAGAGGACAGTTCAGAATGAGGCTGTACGAGAGGGAGAGCTTCGGCGGTCAGATGCACGAGCTGATGGACGACTGCGAGTCAGTCCAGGATCGCTTCCGGATGTCCGAAATGCAGTCCTGCAACGTGATGGAGGGCCACTGGCTCATGTACGAGCAGCCCCACTTCAGAGGCAGGATGATGTACGTGAGACCTGGAGAGTACAGAAGCCTCAGAGACATTGGCATGACTACCATGATGAGGATCAGCTCCATCAGAAGGATCACAGATGCCTGCTAGAGTCAGCGCCATTAATGCCTGGGATTCTTACTAGTTTAACATGTAAAAGTCTGATTAATGTCACAATTCTCATTGCATGAAATAAAAGTGGTATTTTGAAGTACTTTTTTCATATCTGTCTCCAATTATTCTATATTACCGAATCTACCATGGTTTTATTATATTAGAGTAGTTTATTATAAAATGTGCATAGAACATGCCCTCAGCTTTATTTTCACTATCTTTCTTTTTTAACTGTAGACTTTTAACATTTCATATGGCATACGATACCCCTCAATTGCAATATTTCTTAAAGTTCATGTGTTTGCTAGCGAGTTTACATGAATATGCGTAAATGGAATTGAAGTGGCCGGAATGTAATCATATTGGAAGATTTTTAAATTTTTCCTCATTGTATTTATAAGGGGAGAATTGAGTAAGTCTTCTTACATTTTCTCAATGGTTCAATTCACCCATACTGTCATCCTACTTGATCGGAAAATATCCAGAAAATATATTGCATAGCTATGGATAAGGTTTAGAGAAGTTAAATAGCCTCAGCCTGAGGTCACATCACCTACAGCTTCTCAAAGTGGTGGTAAACAAATCCATTATCTGAATTCTCATAATGTACAAACAATGGACCATAGGCTGGTTTTGAGACATTAGAGAAGTCAGAAGAACTGGATTTCCCATGACCTCTAGTGGCTGAGAATATTTTGTACAAGGAACTCTTTCACATCTGCATTTTCTGTGAGTTGTTTAATATAGCAGAGAGGGACATCACACAATTTTTATTCCAAATAGACAAATAAAGAGGGACGATTTCCATCAAACATGAATATTAATATTGAAAGCATAAAATGTTAGAAGTTTTCTTCTCAAACATTTGGTTAAAAAGAGCAGTAATTATTACAACTTTATTATTTTTATTCATGCTCCGTTTTTGTAGTCAACCTGTTGTTACTGTGTATGTGAAATCTCCCCTAGCCATTTCCATAGACAGAAGAACAATGAAGAAGAAACAGAACCTCACCAACCAGATGGCGGTTTACCTCACTACGCTGTGTGCGGTATGTTGCTTGGTCAGACGTTCTTCACAATGGCACAGCACATTGCTCTGAACACAACAGATTTTGTGGGTATTGTACCGAGGTCAGCGCACTGAGGCACTTCAATTCAGAAACAAACCTGTGCCAGCTGACCCACCCACGCACAGGCACATAAACACAGGTGCATGGACATACAAATACACACACACACACACACACACACACACACACACACACACACACACACAAACACACACACACACACACACACACAAAATAACAGTTGCAGTATTTAAAACGAAATGTATCATATAAGAAGAATCTCAATCAGTTTAGTTGGCTTATTTATTTCCATAATCCTAGCATATGCATGCCTACCTTACATTTTCACTTTAATCTCGGGAAGACCATTTTAAAAAGTGCCTTAAGGACCCATTTCATAGTGATGTAGATGGCACAGAGATTTCCTGCTCTATACAGCTTTTGTTTTCTCACTCAAACCGACACCGGCTGATCTGTGTGCAGTTTTAGCAACTCTGAAGTGACTGGGGGATTTTGTTTGCTAACCTTGCCCTCATCTGCCATTATTTGTTGACGTGGTTAAGGAGGAGACCAACATGTCTGTTGGTGCTGCTGTTGGAAGAGTGGGAGGGTGTGGCTTCTCCATTTGACAACAGAATTGGCTTCAGCTGACCAACGGAAAGACTGCATTTCAGGATGCGCTTTTGTACGCAGCCAAAAGCGTTTGTGGGAAAATAAAAATTGTCAGACTAGTTGTTCGCTCAACTTGAACGTTTACACCAAAAATGTTGTTTCCATGTACAGATCCCCTATGGAGCAGGTCCTCACCTCACCCATCGAAACACTATCTAATTGAGAAGGAGTTCTGGAGCAATAAGGGAGTGAGAATGAGAGTGCTCATAAGTGCTCTTCCAAATGCAGATTGCTACATGTATTATGAGATTACGACCATTAAGTGGCTTCTTAAGGAGGATTGGGGACAAATATTACAGCAATTGAATAGTGGGTGGCAAAGCTCATGCTCCATACTAATTCAGCTGCACAATGCAGGGGCAACATCAAGCCAAAAGGTGACAGGACATTTTGTGGGCCAACAGAAAAATTATTATTATGTTTGGGAGAGCGAATCATGATGATAATCCACAACCCTTTATGAATGTTCAATTGAGGCAATAGTGATATGCTGGTGAGTATATTTTTGCAAAGGGGCTTTTGCATAAGAGTCGGATTTAATGAACCATCATCTCCAACATTACATTTATGTACATTCGGAAAGGGGATCTCTTCATCAAGTAATCTCGATAAATATATAACGTTAAGAAAATGTTTAAGATGAAGTGTTAATGTAGCGTTACCTCGGGAGTTGCCTGTAAGATAAACTTAATGTAAACTGCTAACCCATAAGAAAATTACCTTTCAAAACCATAAACCTAAAAGAACAGATCCATGTAATGTCAGTCTACCAGAAGAACCTAATGTAAAGTGTTACCCCAAATTGTTATTTTACTTAATGTAAATGTTACCCTCTTTCTTCATTAATCACACAGGGTACATTAAGCGTGAGCATCTCTGAGAGGGGCAGCTTTGAAAGCCAAGTGCACAAGCTGTGAATCTATTCAAACGCTACCATGACTACCAGATCTGCTTCACTGTGAGCGAGGCCCAATGGCTCATGTAAGAGCTGCTTCACCGGCTCAGTGTGGCATGGAGCAGTTGACAGAGTATGAAGCTTGCAATGTCAGGAGCGTGGGTTCGATTCCCAGTATGACCCGTATAAAAAAGTATGATATGCGGTACACTTTCTAAGAAAAACATTAAATATGCAACTACCTTACCTTCAAATTGTTGGGTATGCACTGCATAAACTCATTCCTAATGCAGCTAAAAGAATATCCACACACATGTTAATTGACATTTTGGGGTAGATTTGAAAGAGGCCACACAAATTTATGAAAACAAATCTGACCTCATCTAAAAACGAACCTCTCTATGACCTTACAAAGAACTAAATGATAACTTTTTGCCATGGGCTTTGGCTGATGTGTAGTACAGTACCCGTGCGCTGTGTCGCTCAGCTGACTCAGTGTTTTATACAATTGGGTGGTAGATTCTTTTGGACTTACATCAAGCATAAAAGGCAGCACGCCGGTAGGGAGAACAACAGAAATCTAATAACCATGACCATGAACGGAAAGGTAATATGGGGTTGCGGTTGTCTGTGCACTTTGATGTACTGTGCATTTACTGGTGACTGCCGGGCGTCGGCAACGACATTGGTGCTGCATATATCGATTTTTTGTCTTTTTGGACATTTAGCATACACTCAAAAGGGAATACGACTTACATTAGGAAATGCATACATTTTTGTACTATTCTGTACAATATTACTAATAGGCAGTTTTCCATACTAGTAATTTGTACTTTGGCATCAAAAGCAATCTGGAATATACATAAGTTGGTTCTAAGATATGCTTCAGTATGTTTGTGGAGAGAAAATATTATAATAGCTTATAAGTTAAAATAATAAAAGTATGTTATTTTTGTAATCATCATTTCATTTTTTGGCACGCACCTATGAGTAATGTCGTATTGTTTCCAATAGGGAACATGGTATGAGTTTCGCACTTCAAAATGCGATTCGATTTTCGATTAGCTTGCGTTAACATCTGTAAATGCTCAGCTTCTCATGTAGATTCTAGGTCCTTTTTTAAGGCAAGGGACCAAGAGATGCTACATTGAGAAGCAGAACCAAAATTAGAAGCTCACTCTCTGCCAGTTGTACCCTCCTCCTAGCCAAAAAACCCAAAGACCAGAACTAATGCTCCTTAGCCAATGCGCTCCGTAGCATTTCACATCTGTATGAAACTGGTTAGGCTCACTTAGATCTCTCTACCGAACACACACATTTTCAAACTTCATCTGAATACGTTTTCCTTCTCCAGATCATTTTTTACGAAGACAGGAACTTCCAGGGTCGTTCCTATGAGTGCAACAGTGACTGTTCCGAGATCTCCTCCCACCTGGCCAGGTGCAACTCCTGCCGGGTGGAGAGTGGCATGTTCATGGTGTACGACCGGCCCAACTTCATGGGCCACCAGTACCTCCTGAGGAGGGGAGAGTACCCTGAGTACCAGCGCATGATGGGCTTCAACGACTGCATCAGGTCCTGCCGTATGATCCCTCAGGTAAACACTCAGGCAGAGATGAAAATCTCATCACAATAGTTTGATGGATCATTAAATGCCATAATCGAAATCCACCATTTGATTAAATCAACCAAGCTTGTCTTGTTCGGTCGACGGTTCCTGAAATGTGTGCGTGTGATCTTCATCTGAACAGCACAGCGGACAGTTCAGGATGAGGATCTACGAGAGGGAGAACTTCGGAGGCCAGATGCACGAGGTGATTGACGATTGTGACTCCATCCAAGAGCGCTACCGTATGCCAGAAATACAGTCCTGCAACGTGATGGAGGGCCACTGGGTCATGTACGAACAGCCCCACTTCAGGGGAAGGCAGATCTATCTGAGGCCTGGGGAGTACAGGAACCTCAGAGAGATGGGAACAGGAAATGACGAAATGAGCTTCCGGTCCATGAGACGCATCACCAGTGATGCTGCCTTTTAAATGTGCTGCCTTTAAAGGGCGCACTGGCTTTTTAATACATGTTAATAAATATTTTTAACCTTTGATTTTCGCTGATTTCTTCATTTTATTTTAGTGGGGCAGAGGGCGTGCTAGAACATCAGTAGACAGTGTTTGAACACACTCTTCCACCAGTAAGTGTGTTCTGGAAGTTCTAGGTTAGGCCTGTTGTCCACTCCATGCCACATAAACACAACTAATGGGTTTTAATGTATTTCCGCACACAACTACACTGTAACTTACCAGGCACAGTATATTTATGGATATTTAACTGCAATTTGTCACCAAAAGGTGGGGTTTTGTCACCGAAACTTTGACTGAGGAAATACACACATTTTCCCCCTGGATAGGCCCACAGTGTCACTGGTCTCCCCATCTCCGCCCCAAGGATTTACGCTGATATATTATGGTGCTGGGGTAGAAGGGTCAGTTCTCCTTTGCTCAGTTCTCCTTCTCCACTGTAGATCCTTTTAGATCTAATCAATGCATTTTCTAAATTTTCCCTGTCTTTTGCCCTGTTTAAACTTAAGACATGAGGTCTTGGCCCACACCTTCAGAGTACCAGGCATGAAATATTTGTTGCTGTCCCTGTCCAAAGTCTTCCTGGACTCAGCATACATTTGATTACTATAACTTGTACTCTTATTGCTCATCTGGCACAGCCAGAAGAGAACTGGTCACCTCTCAGAGCATGGTTCCTCTCTCAGTTTCTTCCTAAATTTAGGCATTCTACAGGTGTTTTTCCTAACCACCGAAATTCAACACTGTTGTTGTTTCCTTGGGGTTTCAGGCTGGGTGTTTTGTAAAAGCAGTTTTTGGCAACTGCTGATGTAAAAACGGCTTTATAAATACATTTACATATAATGTATTACAAATTGGTGACATTATTAATGAACTTATTAGTGAGCTAATATATATAAACGATATACTATTACAACCATGAGCCACCATAAGCAACTGTTACACTACAACCAGTATAATAACCATTATCAGCTGTAATCCAGTGAGAACATTTATTAACATACATAACTGTACTTTAGTAGTCTCTATAAGCCACAATCTTTTAAATGACTTTACCTAACTTTGGAAGAAACGCAGTAACATTTAGTGACAGCTCCTTAACACATGGGCTCCATCTAATTTCACCACACACTTGATCATTGCACACCCAAAATGATCACCCAATATAAACCCAAAAAAACGTTTTCTCCATTACCTGTAAATTGTTTGTAGTCAATCATGTGTCAGGTAGTGTTACTTCACGATTAAAAATATTTTGAGCAAAATAATTTATTAGATTAGATTCAACTTAATTGTGATTGAACAGTACGAGTAAAGTACAACAAAATGCAATTACTTGTAGCATCTAAACGGATGTAAAGATAGAAGAGGGCAGAAAATTTACAAGTACATGCATAATGTATTTCACAAGTATAATGTATGTTACAAGTGGGATTTATAGATGTGCAAAGAAGGAAAATGCAAGTACATACAAATGGCAATACTAAATGGGCAATGAAGGCAAATGAAATGCAGGAATAACAGCAATGGGGTTCCTGAGGTAGATGTGTGCATGTAGCAGCTGAAAACGTCCTTATCAGACTTTGTAAAGCAGGGTCAGATTCAAAGAAATATGTACAATATCAAATATAATGTAAGTAACAAGTGGGATGTGTAGATGTGCAGTAAAGGCAAAATGAAGGTATAATGCAACTGAAATGCAGGGATGGCAGCAATGAGGTTCCCTAGGTAGACAAGTACATGTGACAGCTGAAAACGTTCTTATCAGACTTTGTAAATGACAGAGTCAAGTAGTACAAGGACAGTAGTTAATTAATTATGTGACTTTGGCAAATTAATGATAATGATTTCAATTTGAGTGTTTGTAGCTGTCATTTTTGGGCACTGTAATTTAAATCAAATATCTCATTGGAGAATGATCAACTCCCAACTACAACCCATGTTGTATTGTATGTTTTGATTTGGCCCAAATATATTGTTGATGCTTTGGAAGAAGGAAAATGCTGACTCAATGTATTGGCCAACACCCTACATTGAGATACAATAAAAGAAAATAAATAAATTAAGTGTGAGAGCTGCTTCCTGTGGCAGCCCTTCTCTGGCCCCATCATCTAATTGATCTTGAGGATGGAGGGGATCTCCTAGTCCAGTCACTGAGGGCCTATTTCGATGTGTTACCTGGGAACTGATTAAGTCCATTCCAGGGTCAAACCCCCTCGTGCCAGACCCGGAACTCCCAAGTGTTGTTGCAATGAGACTGGCCAAGCGAAGCGTGTACATGGCGTGCGCTGAGACCTGCCAGTGTGAATGCGATGATCGCTTAACGGGGTTCTCTGATGAGTGAGATGCTAATTGCCCTAGCATCTGACTACAAACCAAATGCTATGTGCAGGACCCATTGAGCAGCTAAGTATACTATTTAGTTTGTCCAAACTATTTGTTGATTAATGCTAACATGCTAATGGTGGATAAAGTAAGCTGCAATATGTAATGGCTGTGCAAATAATTCTAAACCTTGGGTATGAGTGTCTTTTGGCCTGGAGCCTGCGTGCTGGATTCATGCTGTGGCCATGTTCAAGAAATTCAGCTAATCCACAACTGTACTGTCTGAGTTGCTGATGTAGTGTTCTGTGTCCCTTATCAGTGCCTCCGAACGAGTTAAGTTGGAGAACTGCTTATGTGACATTATACAGTAGATTGGTGTCATTTAAGGTAAATTATCATAATTGCACAAGGGAATTTTCTTTTTTTCTTTGTAATGCAAATAACAACCAGGCACATTGGACATCACCTCACAAATGCGCACAATGGTCAACAACAAAGCCTTTAGCTGAACCGCTGTGTAAAGGGGGCCCAGTTGCATTATGCCAACACGGGACTTTACACAATGGTGCAGGGCGTTTGTTTGAAGTTAAGCCAGGTATATAAGTACCCAAAGGACATGGCATTAACTATACACTTTCAGGCTGAGTATCACCTTGTATCCACTGGATACCAAAACAAAATTTACCATGATGGGAAAGGTAAACAGGCCGAAAGCATTTGTCCACGGACGATACCATCTCAATTGCAATTACAACGACACGTTCACAATTCGGAATGAACCTTGTTGCTTCTTTTGATTTCCAGATCATCTTCTACGAGGACAGGAACTTCCAGGGTCGTTCCTACGAGACCAGCTCGGACTGCCCCGAGCTGACCTCCTACCTGAGCAGGTGCAACTCCTGCAGGGTGGAGAGCGGCTGCTTCATGGTCTACGACCGTTCCAACTTCCAGGGAAACCAGTACTTTGTGAGGAGAGGGGAGTACGGTGACTATACCCGCATGGGCATGTCTGACTGTATTAGATCCTGCCGAAGCATCCCCATGGTAATGCAGCAACACATTTATATGTTTATTCAAAAATATATATTTGATTTTAAATAGCAATGATTGGAATAAAGTTAATGATAAAAAAGTACACAACCGCGTACATATTCCCCCTACAGCTTAGTAAATAGTATTTCCTGGCGTCTGTGTTCCCTTACAGCACAGGGGACAGTTCAGGATGAGGATCTACGAGAGGGAGAACTTCGGAGGCCAGATGCACGAGATGATGGACGACTGCGAGAACACGATGGACCGTTACCGTATGTCCGACTGCCAGTCCTGCCACGTGATGGATGGCCACTGGCTCCTGTACGAGCAGCCCCACTATAGAGGCAGGCAGATGTACCTGAGGCCCGGGGAGTACAGGAACCTGAGCAGCATGGGAGGCACCCCAGGCAACATCAGATGGCAGTCCATGAGGCGTATCATGGATTCCTGTTAATTCACTGTTCCATGTGAATTCTAGCTTTTTAATAAAGGATTGTATAAAAGCGTCCATTACAAAGTTGATTCATTCAATTTTTCGGGGGACATTTTATATTTCAATACAAATAATATGGCTACATTAGGTTACAATATACAATATCTTCTCAACAAACTAATCTATTGCAATGAAAAATGGTTGCGTTATGCGGCGATAATGGTTATTCATTGACAAAATAACATTTGTGAACACACCCTCAACCCCATTGAATACTTACAGATTCACTGTGGTCCAAAATTACACACACTTTGCCCCCTTCCCACATGCTGTTGCCTTCACAAAGAGGCAGTCAACCATTTTGTCCCCAATGATATACACAGCCTACTCCACCTTTTCAATCTCGAGGAAGACAATCTTGTCCAAAAAGAAAAAGGAAGATGTCTTCATTCCCCTTCAAAATAATCCTGATATTTTAAATTATATTTATTTAATAATAACCCATTTGAGAAGTACCTATAAGTACATTTATTTCACTTTACCTTTTTTTTGGCATAAATGTTAGTGTCAAAATGATTTACATCCAGGTGTGGACTCATCCAGGTGTGGTCTCATCCAGGTGTGGACTCATCCAGGTGTGGAATGGTTTCACCATTATCCACGGCTCTCGTTTTTCAATGGTGCAAAGATCTCTCATTATATTTGACGTCTCTGTCGCACAAACCAGAGGTTGCTAAACAATATTGGCACTTGAATTGGAACTGTTGCTGTGATTGGATTGCTTATGACTCCTTCAGTGGTGGCTATGATATCAGAATACATGATCAGAGAAAGAGGACACATACCTGCTGTCAAATTTGGTGAATCATTGATTTCAGAACTATTTTATTTACGCTGGTCTTAAATTGTTTACATTTGGCATTTATTATGAAACAAAATCCAAAAGAATAATGATTGGCACTGCCAGAATGCTGACACTTTCACCACAATTTTCCTGCAAGTAAAGAACCCTAAGCGCACATTATAATCCTCCAAGAAATAGTTATTTGGACAGAAAAATTACATTTTGTCAATGGTCAAGTTATTTGATTTAAAACCCCTTGAAAATATATAATTTGCATTGAAGAGGAAAGTCCACAAGCATCAAAAAAGCATATCATGAATTAGAAACATTTTAATATTCCTACCATTGTAGTCAAAATGGCTATGCTCTTTGGTTACACATTGCAAATGTTTTACTTTTTAAACCAAAAGAAAAAAGATCATGAAAGTAGCTTGGTATTTGAGTTATATCATTTATGCAATCATTCATCTTTGGTTCATGTACTGTTTTTGAGGTTTTGCGATGATCATGCATTTCTGTATAGTGGTTAGCATAGTGGACAACATAATAAATTAAACTTTACAACAGATTTTATATTGAATTATGCACCATGGATCTACAGAGATGTACTGTAATATACTCCCGATGAAAAACATGATTTTAATTCACACACATTATTTAACTTGAATTCTTTATTTGTTTAGAGAAATAAAAGAGTCATAAGAACATTGACAAAATGTCAGGACGTACAGTATATGATGGCAGTCCTGGGGACGTCCACTGTTTTCTGGGCATACTGGGATTAAACCTTCTAGAGATTTATCCCATTGACATGTTTACAATAGGAGCGGTTAAAACCACAAAAGCAAAAGTGAGTGATACAGTTTGCTGTGCTGACCGCATAGAAATGAATGGTGGTTCGAACGTAAATACGCAACATATAAAAGGTTGACTGGAAACGTTAAATTAACACTAAGCGTCCTCTTGCTAGAGAGCGTTGTTTGTAAGGGCTCCAAATACTACAAATAATGAATTCCAAAAGCAGTTTATTTGCGGTACTAAAGGTAAAAAACAGCAGAACAACTGCATTAAGCGGAAAGTCTTTTCAATAGATAAGATGTTAGAGTCAGTGCTTGCTTTCCTTCAGACCTGGATCTGTAAAGGCTGTGGTTCTGCACACATCAGATAGTGGCTGTCCTAGTCTGATGGCTATTCAGGCCTTGCATCATTTACGTATGTAGAAATGCTTCAAATGTTTTGACACCTAAACATCCATTTACTGAAATATCAATCTTACTTAGATGGAATACCATTTTATGGCAGAATTGTGGGAAGTGTGGACAGAGCCATGAGATAAATTCATTTTTATTTTTTATATCCATTAAAAGGATATGTGTGCATCAAATGAACACAGGGATGTTCATTTCAGGTTAAAAAAATTCTGTTAGTTAATTGTACTCAGCAGGTATCCCAGGTAACTCAGTCCTTTATTTGAAGGACAGGATGAAAACCAGATGTGTTTTGGCCTTCCAGGACCGGAGTTGAACAGTATTATGTATTCTTTCTTTTCTCAAAATGTTATAATGCGGAGA
The DNA here is from genome assembly GCA_016801105.1 of Esox niger. Classification (NCBI taxonomy): domain Eukaryota; kingdom Metazoa; phylum Chordata; class Actinopteri; order Esociformes; family Esocidae; genus Esox; species Esox niger. The sequence continues at coordinate 18,593 of JACXGJ010001042.1, read as the reverse complement.
AAGTAACACAGGTAACATTTAATATATTACTTATTTTAATGTCTTGACATTGGATGAGTGATTCAATTAGAAGTGTTGTGTGTTTATTTCAAATCCATACCATTAAAGTTGCCCTTACTAGATCAAATTGGACATTTTGAAACCTTTGGGAAAAGCAGAGTGCTGAAATATTTAGTCAAAGACTTTTATCAAATTTCAGAACTGTTTTGCAGTTACCAAATTACATCCACAATCTTTTAAAAGGAAATTTTAATACAGAGAGACATTTCATAACATTTTAATGATTGTATTAAGAAAATACCATTGCTTCGTTATATTCACATGCTGAAATGTATGTATTCATTTTCAATGCAGAAGCTTTCACCTCTTAAAGAAATAGCTCACTGAAATTATATCTGCAATATCCTGCTTGTCCTAGGGAGCACTAACAGCATTGCTAAACTCTGATTATTGACTTAATTGTTCTTAATAATCATATATGATACGTTTGAATATTTGGGAAATAACCATAACATTAATGTTTTTGTATTTCCACAGAACAAGTAGCAAACAGCATTGCCTCATAAATGGGCTCCAAGGCATCTACTCAGTTTATTTGTATTCATTTAAATAGCCACTAAGGAAAAAGAAAAAAATGGGAAAGAAAACAAATGTCTGCATAAGAGAACATGAACATAACATATTAAGCATTAAGCATGTAAGATTCTTGTAAATCAATTTCAAAGCTGCTTTGAAATGACTTTCTATTTCATGTCTCAATAAGGACATCACCGGAAATATAACATGCCCTGCCACGTTATGTGATTGGACTGCAGATTAAAGCACCAAGTTCAAAGGAGATTTATACACGAGAACATTCTGGCTTTTAAATTTGTTTTCTTGTATAAAACAAAATCTGAATGATCACACGTGTTAAGAAACACCAGTAAATGGGTATTTTAAGTTGAGAAGTTCAATACAGAACTGTTACATGTAAATGTTTCCTATGAAATATAACGGGTAACATGGAGAAAAGCTTAAAGCTAATTATCATTATGTTTAAACCTGAGAACACAGAACAGCACATTTCAACTAACCTGAATGGTCTGAAATGTCTACACCACACATAAAATGCCTACTTTGTTGACCGTCAAAAACCAACAGATACATTCCTGGGTTCAGAGCATTCTACCCAAAAATGCTGACATGCTAAAGTCAACCATTTACATGACAATACATTAGTTTGTCCAGTGGTTATAAAGAGGGCACGCACCTCCAGACCTGTGGCAGTGTAACCAAAGTTAACCATCACAATGGGAAAGGTAAGGTAGCTTTCATTGCTTTGCCTCTTTTGTGCCTCGGCATTCCTCTGTAGATTATTCAACCAAAATCAATAAAAGGAAATTATATCCATGGGATCTGATCTCATCAGGAATTTCGGTTTGTGTACATTAAATATCCGTTCTTCTCTATCTCGGGGTTCACTTTAGGGGGACATTCCTGGTTACAAAAACAAACACGCGCTCACACACACACAAAAACTAAATTTGTCTGTTTTTAGATCATCTTCTATGAAGACAGGAACTTCCAAGGTCGCTCTTATGAGTGCAGTGGAGAGTGCTCCGACCTTCATTCTCACTTCAGCCGCTGCAACTCCATCAGGGTGGAGAGCGGAAACTGGATGGTGTACGAGAGGCCCAACTTCACAGGTTACCAGTACTTCCTGAAGGGAGGCGAGTTCTCTGACTACCAGCGCTGGATGGGCTTCAACGACTGCGTCAGGTCTTGTCGCATGATCCCCATTGTAAGCAATAGATATTTAAGCAACAGGTTGACGTTTAAATTTTAGTTGTCCAGAGAATATTAGGAACTCATATGTATTACAGAGACTATGGAGGCTAAACCACCATAAAATCTAATTACTGGACTCCCAGAAATGGGGTGGATGCACATTTGTTTTCTTCTCCGTTTATTTGTTCACCAGCCGTCACTGATGGTCCAATGCCGTCTACCACTCAACAGAAAGTATTTTTCTGAGATGCAATAAAGTATCATTATTCCCAAAACAAATCTCCCGCAGATTCAGGGATCTCACCGGCTAAAGATCTTCGAGCGTCCCGAATTTGGAGGTCAGATGATGGAAATGACGGAGGACTGCCCCAACCTCTACGAGCGCTTCCATTATAATGACATCAACTCCTGCAACGTGATGGAGGGCTACTGGATCTTCTTTGAGCACCCCAACTACACCGGGCGCCAGTATCTGATGAGCCCTGGAGAGTACAGGAGGTTCAACGAGTGGGGAAGCGTGAGCCCCAGGGTGGGGTCTATCAGACGTATTGCTATGTAGGAACCTGAATGTGTGAGTTGAATGAATGCAAAACACGTTGAAATAAATCCATCCACACACAAAACACTTGTTTCCAGCCTTTTCTGCTTCTGGTTGCAAATAAACAATGTTTATGCAGACGTCTGGTCGGTTTAGCTTGTTACCCTTTCTAACAGCGAAGGATGATTTAAACTTTCTTCACTCTAGCTGAAGTTTGGAAAGATCAATTGTCAGACAACTCGTAAATAGGGGTGGGAACCAGTTGTAAATCAGTAACACCCAGAAAGTTTCCAAACCAGCTACAGGCAGAGCTTTTAATGGTTGCTCAATAGAATAGTGTGGTTAGGGCAACTACTAAGGACGGCCTGCAAAAAAAGGTCTTTGCAAGACAATTTAAGTGTACTTCTGTGCTATCAGTTATCTGCAAAATATATTCTACCAGGCCTGAATCACCTGACCAGAAATGTTTTGCCAGTGAGATGTCTCGCTCTGGGGTACTCCAGAAAGTTGTGGGCTCAATGCAAAACAGACTGGTCCCTGTACTGAATTAAAACAAATGGGGGTGTGTCTGCATGTTAGGTTTCTGTACTGTCTCTGGTAGCACCATGAAGGGGGCAGTCGTTTTTAAACATAACATCTGTTTAACATCTTGCAGCGTGGAGCCAGCAGTTCATTCAGTCCATTATGGCTAAAACAAATGTTTTTGTCAGAGCAGCAAAAACACAGCGATTTCTAAAGTATGGCTGCGCAACACCAGGTTTACTGTGTGAGTGAAACAACACCCATTCAACTTGAATATTCTTACTGTTAACCTAGATAATTGACATAAATTATTGTTACTTTTTGGTTATCATCATGTATGTGCTAATGACAATCTGAGAATATAACGATGACCCTATACAGTTTATCTACAAACAGAATCAATTGATCAAATCCTGCAATATGAAATGTCTGAGCATTTTATAGTCTGCACTATGTTCTGAACAATTTTGATTATCGTCAGGGAATGTGTTAAGTTAAAGGTTGAAAAGCTGCAAGAGGAAAAGTTGTACTTGGTAACAACTGAGTACGGAGATAAACTGCATATATTTTTATATACCATCACTATGTCCCTTGCAGTCATTGCAAAACCGAATCTAATCAAAAAGAGTCATAAAAATAGTAATAATAATAATAATAATAATAAAGAAAATGTAAGAATATCTCCAAACAGCACAACAAAAATGTAAGCAAATCTTTTGCTCTTGCTGTGCAATTCTGCTGAAGCGTATTATACTGTAACATGCTATATTAAATACAAATCACAATCGGCTCTGTGAATGGAACCACGGGATCAATGTTCAAAGCATGACACAAAACCCCACATGCTTTGTGTTTGAACGTGCAGCTTTATTCAGAACAGACAGTAGGTGGGGAAAAACAAGAGCTACGTCTAGTTGTTTGAGTCGGTGATTCGTCTGAGGGATCCGATCCTGGGGCTCTGGCCTCCCCAGTCGCTGGGTCGGCGGTACTCACCGGGCCTCAGGTAGTACTGCCGGCCCCTGTAGTTGGGCTGCTCGTACATGAGCCAGTGGCCCTCCATCACGTTGCAGGAGTTGATGTCGGACATGCGGAATCTGTCCTGCACGTTGGGGCAGTCGTCGCTCAGCTCCTGCATCTGGCCGGCCATGTCAGGGTGCTCGTACAGCCTCATCTTGTAGGAACCACGGTGCTACAGGACAAGTAAATACAATCGGCTTCAGATTGGGCTGGGGCGATGTGGTGACATGTGAGGTGCTGACCCTTTGGGGAAAGCTTTACTATGCTCCAGAAGTTGTGATCGGCGCAATCCTATGAAAACCTATTGGAATGTTCAGCTGATCAGCGGCGGTCTGAATTTAAGGCATCTATACTGGGCTTACCACAGGGATCATGCGGCAGGATCTGATACAGTCATTGATGCCGATCATGCGCTGGTTGTCATTGTACTCGCCCCTCCTCAGGAAGTACTGGTGGCCGGTGTAGTTGGGCCTCTCGTACACCATGAAGCAACCGCTCTCCACCTTGATTGAGTTGCAGCGGTTGAAGTAGGAGTGAAGGTCAGCACAGTCGCTCATGCACTCATGGTGCCGACCCTGGAAATTCCTGTCCTCGTAGAAGATGATCTGCAAACGGGGGTGAAGCATCAGTTTACAAAAAAGAGCATAGCCACAGTGCTCGTATATTGAAACTGTTGGTGAAAGACCATTGATTTTCATAACTTTTAATGGGGACGAAACTAAATGTTCTATGTTTTTTTTCAAACAAGCAAATACATTTCTGTAAGTCATATGAATGCAGGCGGATGCGCGGCTTACCTTTCCCATTGTCATGGTAGCGTGTGGGGGCGATAGGGACTCAATGGACACTCTCTTTGACCGTGTCCTTTTATAAAAAGCAGCTGTGTGATTGCACAGCATAAAGTATTGTCATTCAAATAACGATCTAGAGTTAGCACACAAATCTGGTTATGTATAGCAATGCATTATTGTCTGGCGAGGAATTGTTATTGGCCAGTTTTCACATGTTCATCACAATTGACAGAAAACCCTACTGTATACTGGACGCCTGAGGCATCCAGATGAGTTTGGCATCAGCAAAACAACTCGACAGACATTTAGCATATTATTGTCACGACCACAGTCCGTTTCAATTGTGTTATGCATTATGCATAAGAACCAGCATGTATAAAAAGCACTTTTGGCATTGAATTGACATTGAATTGAGCCACTGAACATATGTTTTATTTCTTAAAGTAGGTCTGTAATCTGTGTCAATATCCCCCTAATGATGTAATGAACTGTTTTTTGATCCAGTCCGTTTGATGTTCTTCTTGTGAGTTTAGCTAGAAATATCTAGCCACATGCATATGTGTCCAGCAAAATCAACAGGATGGAAATACATCCGTTTTATACTGATTTGGAATCTATAATTAACTTTAAAGTTTAATTACATTTTGGTGACTGCTTACATGATGATTTACATGATGGCGTTACAGGAGACTTGAACACTTGCATCTCCAATGAATGCCAAGGCTTTAGCTCAGTGGACCAACGCCATCTTCTGTTGCCCAGCCAATGGGATATGACTATATTACTGATGTGCAATAGAGAATGTAAACAATAGCAATACCCGTACATAAGAATGAAGAAACAGGGGACATTAGGATGACAGATACCAATTTATTTATTGTGTGAAAAAAAGCAAACAGGAGACACTTGATCAGAATTGGTTTCTCATTGAAGGTCCTTTTCTTAAAAGGTGATTTTCATTAGAGGTCCGTGAGGCGCTTGATGGAGCCAATCCTGGGGCTCTGGCCTCCCCAGTCACTGAATCTGCGGTACTCGCCGGGCCTCAGGTAGTACTGCCTGCCCCTGTAGTTGGCCTGGTCGTACATGAGCCAGTGGCCCTCCATCACGTTGCAGGAGTTGATGTCGGACATGCGGAGGTGTTCCGTCACGTTGGGGCAATCGTCGATCAGCTCCATCATCTGGCCGGCCATGTCAAAGCGGTCATACAACCTCATTCTGAAGCTGCCACGGTGCTGTGAGCGACAACAAATTCACGTCAGTCAGTATTGTTCAGTGTAGTCAGAACACATGCAGCCTGAGTGATGATAAATACATTATTCATCGAGTTGTACTCTCAAATGTCTGAAATGTCCGTCAGATATAAAAAATATTGTTTACACAAATAGTCAACTCTAATGGCCCAAGAATAGAGCCTTGTGGCACTCCAACACATTTTAATAGAATTATCAACTCATCTAACAAGATACACAGGCCTACTCATATTCATGGATCAAACTCCATACCACAGGGATCATCCGGCAGGACCTGACACAGTCGTTCATGCCCATGAGGCGCTGATAGTCACAGTAGTCACCCCTCCTGAGGAAGTGCTGGTGGCCCATGTAGTTGGGGCGATCGTAGACCATGAAGCAGCCGCTCTCCACCCTGATGGATTGGCAGCGGCTGAAGTAGGAGTGCAGGTCTGCGCAGTCATTAATGCATTCATGTTGACGGCCGCTGAAATCCCTGTCCTCGTAGAAAATGATCTAAGGATATGCGAGAAAGAAAAATTCGCGGTTTACATTGAGATTCTTCTACGACAGAACAAACAAGAGGAAACGCATTTCCGTGAATGGTGTCTGTGCATGTTTACGTGTGTGTGTGTGTGTGTGTGTGTGTGTGTGTATGCATGCAGTAAATGCTGTGAATCACTGTGAATTTAAACTTGTATGACGTGTCAAACATAAAACATATACCTTGCCCATGGTTGCTGTTAGCTGACCCAATCGCAGTGCTGGTTTTAACCACCCTGTGAGGCTCCTTAAATAGTATGTCAGAAAGATAACAGGTATGGTGCTGTGTTTTGTTATTTAGATCATCAGGTGAACGAGTCAGCAGAAAGCTCACAGGTGTCTGGCTCTGTAACCCCTCACCGATACAGCGTCACTGTAGTTACTGTTCACTGCAATAACAATGTGTAGAAATGTTGTATGCCTTCAGGAGAACTCATTATGATTTCATCTAGCAGTTTTTCCAATAACTTTTAAATGTTATTACTTCCGGAGTAGGCCGATTTTACAATGTTTGTTGGACAAAAGTAGCAAACCAATTTTATAACATGTTTCACCAGTATGTTTCACTTGGAAATACACAATTAGATCGTGAATAGAAAATATTAAACTCATTATTGACCACGAATTGACATGTAACAATCAGATGAATACCATAATTAGAATAATTTAATTTCTATCACTACTTTAACCTTTTTTGTGATACTTTAATATTACCTACTTATAATCTCATCAACATACATCCCATGACACCAGTGTAAACGTATTCATTCAAACCATTCTAAATTGCACTTATCATTTTATTAGTGACAATAATATGTGCTTCTATATAATAGAATCTATGTCCGTCATACTCTAGAATGGCAGGGGGACCAGGAAAACAAAAACGTGTCTATAGTGTGGTGTAAGGGAGGGACCTTCACCCAGGTATGGAAAGAGCTTCCGGACCTCTGCTCTTGTCCTCATTGTCCAGTAAAGGCTTTGTCTGGGACATGTTTCTGGTTGGGAACTCTGCCAACAAGGCATGTTTCACATGTTACCCTATTTGACCCAGGGTCAAAGATAACTTTAGCTGGAAACATAATTTCATCCAGATTGTAGTCTGCTTGTGTCGTAGGCTCATCGATTAAAAAATTACATTTATGACGTAACAGAAAGTCAATGCGTCCAATTAAATTTTGTCCCTTTATATTGGCCTGTATGTAGTGTAGAAATCATGACATATCCCTCTTGCTCAATGTATTGGTATTATGGACCTCCGTTTATGCCAAAAATGAATCTAAATATCAAAAAGGTCGCCAATAACCACAAATCAGTGAATCCAAAACAGTGTAAAGAAAATATGAAACACGAGGATCATTTAAACAATAATTTTATTAACTGGTCAGAGTGGAGAAAAAGTTGGGCCTAAAAGTCAGTGATTCTACGGAAGGAGCCGGTGGTGGCACAGGTAGCGCCCCATTCACTGAACTTTCTGTACTCTCCGGGCCTCATAAAGTACTGGCGCCCCCTGTAGTTGGGGTGCTCGTAGAGGGTCCAGTAGCCCTCCATGACGTTGGCGGAGTAAATGTCGCGGCTGCGGAAGTGGTCCTGGACAGAGTCACAGTCCTCATTGAACTCCATCATCTGTCCTTGGAACTCTGGCCTCTCATAGATCCTCATGCGGTAGGGTCCGCCGCTGGCCTGCTTGGACAGACATGTACAGGCAGAGTATCAACAACAAAACAAAGTTCACTTAGGAGGCAACGGGGAATCACTTTTAAGTACACCTAAACTTTTTATGTGGGTCTTACTGTAGGTAAGTACAACTAAAAACGCTAAAGTGGCCACTTAATTTGAAGGGGGGAAATAGCACTTGGAGAGGCCATAGTGTAATAACATAAGCAAGGGTCACACAATGGTAGCTTATAAAAGAAGTTTCAGAATGCCTCTCTTTTCAAGGAAACCTAAATCAGATGGATGATATGTTCGGCTGAATCAGATCAGTTTTGTTTGGAAGTGGAAGGCTTCAGTCGGTCGCTAGGCTACGTTAAAGGTTTCATGTCTTATTTACGTTGCACATATGATGGATGGTTTTCTGCTCTTCCCTCTAGCGCTGATAGTGTAGGATGCTCTTACGGCTAATGAGTTGCGTGGTTATTCCACCTACCTATCTTGAAGTGCATGTCCTAACTGTAATTCACCGGGGATAAAATGTGTATTTTAAATGAATGAAATGTAAATGATTATGTATTATAAAAACTCCTGTCACGAAGTGCCATCGAATAACATTTGATAGTAATTTAATCATTGTCTGAAGTAGAAATATCCAACTCATTTTGCTTTATTTTACATGTTGGGTACCAGTCAAAAATGTGGTTTATCATACATACTTTTGACTACCGCTGTAACTCTGAGCTATCTGGCCTAATATTCCTCCAGCCATATAGATTAATCACATGTGGTGCTTAGAAAACAACTGAACAAGGAACAGACTAAGCCTGGTTCTGGGCAAAAAGCAAAAGCGAATCCCTTTTAAAAATGTTATTTCACCCAGACCATGACTTAATCTGAATCTGGGCAAGCCACCCTAAATCCAGTTCAGCAGGGGAGCATTAAACCCTATGATAACATAGTACATTACAGATTGTGTCATGTATAAACAAGACATTGAAAACCCATCTGAAAATAGAGCCCCCCCATTTCTCACCTCCCGATTACTCACATAAGAGAAGGTACGGCATGAGCGGATTGTGTCATTGTAGCCCATCCAGCGCTGGTACTCTGGGTACTCTCCACGGGTCAGAACATACTGGTAGCCGGTGTAGTTGGGTCTTTCATACAGAACCCAGCAGCCTCCATCTACCTTAATGGAGTTGCACCGGCTAAAATGTGGATGCATGTCGGGGCAGTCCGTGTCACACTCATAGGAACGACCCTGGAAGTTTTTATCCTCGTAGAACGTGATCTATCCATCCAGGACAACAGGTAGGGGGGAAATGCAACATCAGTCAGGCAGGTCATCTTCCAACTCAAATACATTTCTTGGGGGGGGGCAATTTTTATGCTCTTATTTGAAATATAGTGTGGAAAGAGAACTTTTGCTGAAAGAAACATCCTCATGTTTCAAACACATTTTCTATTATTTCTAGAATGCCAAAGTATTTTATTTTCTCTTGACCATCCACAATTTTATACTTTTGTGATATTGACAACACCATGCCTACCAGTACGTTTCATTGTTGTTTTAGAAATGATCATTTTCTATTCAAAACACTATCAAACTTACAAACTGGCATAATTCTCTTGGCAATGTGATGTTAATTAAAGACACATTTACTCTAAATATAAATATATGGCAGTGCTTTCTTTAGAAACAAATCATTGTCTTTCTTGACAAATCAAATCTGAAGTGAATAAAACAACAATAAACCATGACTGGGACAGTGCTCTTATAGTGGTCTTGGTCATTTAAAATAAGAGAAATGTTGGTCTGCCTTACCTTACTCATGCCTGCACAGTGTGGGAGCTCCCTTCCTCAATGCAATATCCATGACCGAGGGCTACACGCCTGTTTTATAAACCTCAATCAAAGGTGGCCGGATCAGACCTTTTGTTATTTTAATGAGAGGGGATTTGGTGCCATTGCGATGCTGCCAAGGTCTTGATCCTGTCCATACAGATAAAAACCCTGATTCATCAATGCAAATGTCCTATCCCTGCACATTATTGGCCTCACACCCTTTTGATCCTGAATGTCTACCAAAAGACATTTCATTATCCCGTAATCCGCAATAAAAGGGTACATGTTTACAGTCTGGAATGCTTAAAGTCATCACAATGCTACAGCATAGGCTCTGGTTGCAGGCACACATTTATTCTAGAAAATACTTGGGCATGTTGGATGATTAGCTCCTATGGAATAAAAATAAGGACTTTCAGATTCAATCAAAGCATATCATTGGTGTTTTAAGATATAAAGTATGTATAAAACAGCTTGGTGATGTCAGTGTTTTGGTGGTATAAAGAATGTTTAGATAGCTTTATCCTAACATCTGATGCATTCTGAGGATAGAATGGACAACATTACATGTCATATACAATGTTCACAACATTGTATCCTTTGGATATCCTTGACCTTATAGTGAGCTATAGAAGTGTAGGCTTGTCAGGCCTAAGGTATTAGTTGCTCAACAGTGGCTTATGGGGAATGATATGATAGAATATCTTATGTGTGGAAAATAATCCTTCAACTATAGATTCAGAAAGTATTTGTTGATTAACAGGGGATGACAAGCAAGGGACATTGTCCTATTATCAGAACATCGTATTTATAAGGTGGAGGGTGAAGTATTTTCTTAGAATATTTTATCATTTTTAATTTGCATTTCCAACACAAAGCTCCTTAACAATATAAATGTAAGCAATGCATTCGTATTGCGCTAGATATCATTGCTGGGACATAGCTGTACATTTCATTTGGTTACAAAACATTACCTAAAACGTTTCTGTTAACTCTAGATATAGTTATTTCATGAAACACGTTTAAGTTTGACATTATTATTACAGACCAGCGTAATTATAATTCCAAACCCTCCGCCATGACCATCTAAAACCACCATCAATCAAATCCGCATTTGCCTTTATGCCCCAGCGACACTTCCTCTAGGTTTGGCAACATCCGGATTCCAGGCGAGATGGTCATGGCGGAGGGTGCAGCTGTTCTGAGGAGGAATCGACCAGGGACCAAAGAGAAGGTGCCTTATTTTAGCACATACTTGGGTGTTTAATTTTTTTAGACTTTTTTATACGTTGGACACATTTGTATTATATCCTTGATTCCACGTTTGTTAGCTGCAAACTAAAGTTAACGATTTCAAGATAGCTAACGACTTTAGCTAGACAGTTAGCCGGTTAAACGCAACTCGGACTACATTCATTAGGCTACACCTGACCAACAAACTATAAAATTCGGACCACATATAACTCTGTTTTTTAACAATAACTGGTTATGGGGATTAGCACCCACGGAATGTGACAGATGTTCTATGTAAATGAGGGTTCTTCGACGCATGTTTACATTATTTTTTTCCCTAGACGTACAGTATAGTGTTTGACTTCATGGCGCCGTCATTCCCCTGACAACCCTACAGTACGGTGCTAGTACATTCGACACTTGCCTAAATCGTACGAAGTGGAGTTGAGTTTGATCGTCTGGCTACACTTGTTACCTTGCCATTTCTTTAGCGAGTTAGCTACCGAGGAAAACATTACACGACCAACTTGGAAGCCAGGAAAAAGAAATACTTATGTACAATATGCAGTATAAAAACAATGTTATTAGAGTCGACAGTTGACTACACGCAGTTAGCTAGCTAGTTACAATAGCTACTGCTGTACGGTACCTAGCAATAGCGTGCTAGCTAGTTGACTTGAGTGTTTTTGTCAACAGAAGAACATGTTTGGCCTACTAAATTCACTTTAGTCTTATGCCCACAGGATTTCTACAACTGGCCCGATGAATCATTCGAGGAGATGGACAGTACACTGGCTGTTCAGCAGGTGGGAGTCAGATTTTGTTATTGACCACCGTTTGCGTGATTTAAATCAAGAAAAACGCTCAAAGGTGCAGTGCTAATGTTAGACAGTATGCATTGAGAAGTTTTTACAAATAGCTTGCTAATTCAGCATCTTATTTTTCTCCTAGCACAATTTTTATAACAACTACTATCGTTGTCCGGACTGTCGTCCTGCCTCTCTAAGATTAAAGCATTTAATGTAAAATAAATGATAATAATAGAGAGAAAAGACAGCTTTTTCCCTTGTTGATGCTAATGCGTTTGAGGATGACATTTCAAGTTCACTTGCTGATTTTCTAAAGTGAATGTGGCCGGTTATTCCCAGTACATACAACAGAACATCCGAACCGATGGATCCAACATTGACAAAATCCTGGAGCCACCAGAGGGCCAGGATGAAGGGGTCTGGAAGTATGAACACCTCAGGTAGGGGCAAATTACAAAGGCTAAACAAAAGGATGTGATTTGAATACTGACTGCCTTGCAAAACAGCTCTCATATGCTTAGAATACTGTGGCTAAATCCTTATTTTAACATTCAGTCCTCTATCGTTTTCTCAATTTTAGACAGTTTTGTTTGGAGCTGAACGGACTTGCTGTGAAACTACAGGTATGCTCTGATGAATGACCACATACATCATCATGGTGTCTTCTGTCAACTGCCATTCTTCTTATTGTGTTTGTTAACATTTCAGCACCTCTGTAAAATCTTAGTAACATGTATTTTCTTTCCACAGGGAGAATGCCACCCAGACACATGCACCCAAATGACTGCAACCGAGCAATGGATATTCCTCTGTGCTGCACACAAGACACCAAAAGAGGTATAGTCCAAATGTTTTGCCAGATTGTGAGTAGAAACAGATGGATCTGTGCCCTAAACCCCTGTGTGATCTTCTGGCCCCTGAACATTCATGCATGTCAGAACCTGACACTGTACTACTTTTGCATCTTTGCCTGTCCTCTTTACCATTTCCTGCAGTGTCCGGCCATCGACTACACCCGACACACTCTGGATGGAGCTGCCTGTCTCCTAAACAGTAACAAGTACTTTCCCAGCAGGTAACCGCTGTTTATGGTATTCAAAGTGTGACTTAGTGAAGTTGCATTGCCATGAGGAGCACCACAGATATTTATGAGTGAGATGCTAGACTTGGCCCTCAGTCACACACTGTATTTGCTCAAGTGCACAGGTTTATTTCAGTGTTACAGCGTGGTAGCAACTGGACCAACACATCTGTGTAGTCAAGGATAGTGCTTAAATGCTCTTTATGGTTGTGGATTTTGACCTGCTGTGCTTTTTACTTTTTGCATCTTAGGCATTTTGCTGAATCAGTTAACTTCTTTACTTCACTTCAATTTATTCATTCATTATTAACTTATTCACTTCCTTTATTATTTTTAAGTATTTGTATTTTTACTTATTCACTTTATTCATTCATTATTAACCTAGTCACATTATTATTAATTTATTCACTATACTTTTAACTACATTTTAATACAGTGGTGTGCAAAGGTCTTAGGCACCTGAAATTCAAAACACAAGCCATTTATTTGGGTAGTATTTATTTGTAAAGAATGTATATAATGTATTGTGTTATATTTTATTAACAGTATGTTTCAAATATTTGGGCACCTACTCATTCAAGGATTTGTTTTTATTTTTACTATTTTCCGCAATGTACAATAATTGTTAAGACATTGAATCTATGAAAGAACACATGGATTCATGTAGTTTCCAAAAAAGTGTTAAGCTAATCAAAATACATTTATATTTTAGATACTTTAAAGTAGCCTCGACAGCTTTGCACACTCTTGGCATTCTCTCAATCAGCTTCATGAGGTAGTCACCTGGAATGCTTGACCAACAGTCTTGCTGAGCAATTGTTACCTGCCTTTCCTTCACTCTTTGTTTTAACTTATCCCAAAACATCTCAACTGGGTGGAGGCCGTGTCATTGCGGAGGCCTGTTCATCAGAAGCACCATCACTGTCCTTCAAATAGACCTTAAACAGCCTGGAGGTGTTTTGGGTTATTGTCCCGTTAAAAAGCAAATGTTGGTTTCATTAAGCGTAAAACCCATAGGTAGGCAGAATGCTCTGGTAGCCATGCCGTTTGAAGGTGCCTTGAATTCTAAATGAAGCAAAGCACCCTCAAGCCTCCTCTATGCTTCACGGTGGGAACAATATCTGGGGAGATCATCTGTTCACCCACGATGCGTCTCACCAAGACACAACGACCAGAATAAAAGATCTAACATTTTGAATTGTCAGAACGGACAGATTTTCACTGGTCTAATGTCTATTTCTTGTTTTCTTGGACCAAGTATTTTCTCCTTAAAGAAGAATATGCTCAGTAGCACAGGTTTCTCTGGGTTTTCCTTTCATGTGGCAGTCCTCATGAGAGCTGGTTTCATCATAGCACTTGATGGTTTTTGCAACTGCACTTGAAGACATTTTTCTAAGTTCTTGAAATGTTCTGGATTGATTGACCTTTATGTCTTAATGTATTTATGGACTAATGTTTCACTTTGCTTATTTGAGCTGTTCTTGTCATAATATAGACCACAGACAGTGATGGTCTTCTGTAATACCCCCCCTACATTTTCACAACAGAACTGACTGGATCACAAACATTAAGAAGGAAAGAAAATTGCACAATTTAACAAGGCACACATGCTGATTGAAATCCTACTTTGAATAATCTCCAATATGAAATACATTTTGATCTCTTTAACACTTGTTTTTGATTCCTACATTATTCCTACGTATGTTTTATAGTCTTCACTATTATTTTACAACGTGGAGAATAGTCAAACTTAAGAAATTCCCTTGAATGAGAGGTGTGTGCAAACTTGTCTGGTAATGTATATTCAAGGAATGAATGCTGAAAGGTATTTTTTATTAATTCTGTTTTTGCACAGTACCGTATCTAATCACCTTCCTCATCAATCCCACCTTTTCTCACACTGAATTCTGAATTATTGTTATAATTCTCTGCACATCCAAACATACTATATTTATGTAATTTGTTTTTCTTCGGCAGGGTGAGCATTAAAGAATCCTCGGTAGCTAAACTTGGTTCAGTTTGTCGGCGCATTTACAGGATATTCTCCCATGCGTACTTCCACCACCGTCAGATTTTTGACACGTACGAGGTAAGGCGTGACGAGGGTTGGTATTATTGCTAAAAATGATTGTCAGTTCAACTGTTCTTACAGTATTGAGTTCTTACCCTGTAATTGTTGCCCTTGCACTGTGTAAATTATGGCTAGCTAATTATATGCTATCAAGTTGAGAAACCTTGTATGGTGTTGATGAAGATGTACAAATATATTATTAGTGCAAACACTGAGCTATTTTGCGTATTAATAGTATTGTATACTAACATAATTGCTCAGAGAAGGATTTTGTTAGCATGTAAGACTCCCCGCCCCCTCCAACATTAGAGAAGTACTGGTAAATATTACACACAAGTCAACCCAAATGGCAAATCTCCATTTTCCAGGGTGGCTCAACCATGAGACTGGGATTGTATACCAAATTAACCCCTCATCCCTACATTTGCGCTACTGTTCTGAAACAGAGGGAATGAACAATAAGGGTCTAGGGGATTATTAGGCCTATCAATCACAGCTGTTTATTAAGAACACTGTTTTTCTTCTAGTTATAAAGTAGCCAGCAGATTTTCTTGATATCGATTGTTCATAAGTATTCCAGCTAGCTAGACTTAAACACAAAACAGTTAAGGCAGCAACTGATTTCAGTATTCATCCCACAACAATAACCTAGATTTTAATGAACATTTACTTGGCATAAGGAAGATCAGGTTGCATGGGGAATTCCTCCAATTATATTTCTACAAGGCCACTACAATCTCTTGACCATATGTGACTACCAATGTACTGCACTAAGCAAGCACTTAATTTTTGCATTGTCATTTAAATATGGAGGTAACTTTGCACAAAAATAATTCTGTCAATGTATGCAGAATTGTACACCAGGCATGGGCAACTGTAAAAATTATGTAATCTTGTTTGACCTTAAAATTTGTTGTAAAGTTAATATTGGAATCTACAAAATCTATGCTGGAAACAAAACATGAAATAGACCTGAAATCATTTTTAGCCTGTTTACACACAACAGTAATTTCAGGGTCTATGAAAGCTATTGTGTTGTCTTTCTAAGTGTAGCTGAGAGTGTGCTGATGTTTGAGCCATAAAACACTTAATGATACCTATTGCAGAAATATAAAAGTAGTGAAAACATCCATAAAACATATAGTGTTCAAAGGGTTCAAGTGTTTAATTACATGGCAGTGATCATGCTGAATCCCAGCAGAGATGAGCAGAGTGGGAAAACAGCACCTTGTTCAACCTATTAAAACTGCCCAGATATACGTGAACTAGCATCAGACACAGTTTACTTTCAATGCATTTGTTAATCTGCGGCCCCCTGATGACCAGTACATAATATCTGTGCCTCCCACCCCCATCCAGGTTCCGCATCCCTGATGTAGACCCAAGAAAAATAGACATGATAGGGTTCACTTTCACAGACCATTTGTGCTTTCGATATTTCTATTAATGAATATTTAATGTCCGTTTTCTGGCCAAGTTTTTGAATTAAAGTGGTTTTAAGCACAGAGTGTCCAGAAGAAATCCAGTATATCCCTCCACTGGTAATCATGGTGTGCAATTTGTTTTAGCCCCCCAACAGAGAACAGATCTGCTCCTATTTTCATCTGTTTTTGTTGTGGACAAGAAATTATCTTTCATTCTTGTTACCTGTTATTTCAGCTGTTATAATGTTTACATTGGTTTGACTCATTACATTTGATAATTCAAGTTTGTTTTGTGATATTACAGACTTACCTTTTGTTTTGGATAACAGACGAGATCAAAAAGCCTAATATTCTTTCTCTCTGTTAGCAAGCTTGCTAGAAATGTCAATGCATCTTAATGTCACCTGGGTATCCACTGTAGAAATACAAAGTGTGGAAAGCATGTATTGAGACACATGGTTTCAATAATATAATTATTGAGCATGCTCAGTTTATTTTGCATGCTCTGTCCTTAGGACCAATTGAATGGTTGAATATGAGCAAAACCATCTCATGCA
This sequence comes from Esox niger, assembly GCA_016801105.1. Taxonomy (NCBI): domain Eukaryota; kingdom Metazoa; phylum Chordata; class Actinopteri; order Esociformes; family Esocidae; genus Esox; species Esox niger. Next base: position 1,509 of record JACXGJ010001042.1, on the reverse strand, counting down.
AGTCAATTTGTAAGGGTTAAATGATTGGTAAGTGGTAAAGAGGAACCAGGTGTTATTGATTAATGTCTGTTTCCATGCTGTTGGGTGGTATCATTTGAATCAACACCAGTCCTTTTAAATGAAACATGCTGAAATATAAATTGATGTCTTGTCAGGTAAAAAACAAAGCTGTGTCATTAACAATGACACAAAGCTGGGCATTTGGCAAGTGTCAGTATAGCCTATTGTGTCTACCCTGAACAAATCCACTTTTGCCTCTGGCTGTTTTGACAGCTAATTGTCCATTTGTGAATGATATTGATACAGTTAAACTGACTGTTTTCATACAAAATGTACTTGCACCACAAATAGGGTCTATGAACTGTATGGCATTTGCCACTGTCTGTTTTAACAGTGTATTAGCCAGTAATAAGCTTTACCAGTATCTGTTAACTTACTGGAATACTCATAAGAATAGAGCAATTGATAGCAAGTCTGCCAAAGCTATTTCATTGCATAAGAACATATTTTTTTTTGTCATGGCATAACAATGTACTTTTTTCTTTCATTCGTGAATGATATTGATACGATATCAATAAAGGTGACGATAACTAACCTTTTCATCAAGTGAAATATTCGTAACACTATAACTTTAAACAGTTTTATTGCGGCCCACAAATAAAATGAATAAAGGTCGTTGCTCTCAATCGATTCAAACCTAGGTCTTCCACGTGAGAGGCATTGTCTTTAACCACTACAGTATTACATATTTCAGCAGTCGCTAGACACCATTAAGCATTGTGTTAAACTGACCAAGGCCATAGCCATAGAGTCAACATTGGGGGGGACCAAATCAGCCAGGGATATGGGGGTCCCAGCCTGAAAAACATTCAAAAATGTTTAGAATATTTGTAAGACTCTTAACCATCAATATTTACACAATCTTATATCAATCTTAGTACACATTTTTTATCAAATTAACTACTTTTAAAGTATAAGTTGTACAATATACAATTATAAATTGCCTTTCTGAAATATAACATTTTCAGTAAACTGGTTTACATTTAAAAAAGCCAAAACTTTTATTTGTCCTTGGTTGTATGTAGGTGGGATAATAGAATAAAGGGGACTGAATACTTTCCTAAGACACTGTATTGTAATTTACCTACGTTTATAACACATTGATTTATATCGTATGTTACAATGATCCTTTGAGTCCAAAACTTTCTCTTCTATGGGGATTCAAACAAAACAGACTGATTTATAATGTAGCTGTTTTTTTATTTACCAGATGCCTTTATCCAGATATGTAACGAGGGATTTTAGGTTGTTTTTACAAACTAAAATAATATGAATTTTCTTGTCCTATCCAGAACGAGACCTTCCTGTGCCATCGGTTTACACGCTTCGTGATGAAATACAGCCTTATGTCCAAGGACAACCTAATTGTGCCCATCATGGAGGACGAGACTAACCCTAACGAAGCAGAGGGCGAGAATGAAGCCTAAAGACCACTAGAATCCAATATCT